>BQNB010199753.1:0-11040 GCA_026074375.1 Tanacetum coccineum
CCTTGTCGGTTTTTGACTGTTTTTGCTTCTTTTTGTCCTTTCAATCCTTTCCTGCACAATTAGACATAAAAGCACACCTTTTCTATTCTTTTGGCATTTTATTGGCTTTATTTGGCAAAATCCCGGGTAATTTACATATACAATTTAGCATTTATCATATATGACAAGGGAAAGGTAATTTTGAATGGTAAGTGCATAAAAATACGATTTTTTGATCTTTGATCCAATTAACCTCTCTTATGTATTGCTTTGTTGCTATCTTTGTAGATTACAAAGGAAAGGGAAAGGGAATTATGAAAGGTTAGTTTACATTGTGTTGTATTTGTTTTACTATAAGTAGACTGCTAGCATAGTTTTAATTGATATGTTATATTTTGTAGAAGTAATTGTAATATCATCAAGTGATTATGAAGTTTCAAGTGATGACCTAATTTCAACTGAGGAAGAAAGTATGCTAATGGGTGAAGACCCTCTCTCAAACACTAATTCATCAAGTGATGATGATGATGATGTAGACAGTGGTGTTTCTATTGATTCATCCAGTGAAAAAGAACTATATTGGTTGTCAAATTTAAAAGCTTCAAGTTCAAAGTCAGGAGCTTTAAATGCCTCTAAGTCGATGTGAAAACTAGAAGGGGGGTTAAATAGTTTTTCCGTTTTAAAATTAAAGCTTACATTCTTTGCTTATGTGAACTCAAGAGATATACACAAGTGTGTATGATAGCAATATGATAAGTAAACAATTAACTACGAAATATAAATGCATAAAGAAAAAAAGATCAAACCGATGACATAATGATTTATAGTGGTTCGACTACAAAGCTCCTCTTCGCCCTACTCCACTCATCAAGTACCCAACTTGACAGTTTTATTCACTATGTCAACAAGCTTCCTTTAGGCGGAGAAAACCGTACACGTCGCTTACACTTTTTTTTGTACTAAGCTAAATACCGAGTTCTACTTCAAGATAGAATCAATCTAACACACTACGTATTTTATGGCCTAAATACTAAACTATCATACACACATGATATACATAACACACAGCACAAGAGATACAAGATGAATGATTATCACAACCGTGATGACAAAACTAAACTAATAACACTTGAAGCTTCACGTTTTCGTTAGTGTTGTTCACTAAATAGTGGAATGAGTTGATCACTTGTAATGGATTATGAAACAAGTATAATGATCAAAGAATATGAAAATGATAAAAGTTAGAGAGAAAAATATTTGTGAAGAGTTATTTAAAATGATGTTATAAGGTTGCTATTTATAGACAACATTTGAAATTCAAAATCTGTCCAACTAGCTGGACGCACGGGTCCACGAATCTCCCAAAGCTTGGATTCGTCCCTTGGTTTTGCTGGATCTGTGAGTTGTAGTTAGGACAGTTTTTGTCATTTTGTGATTAACCCTAAATCTTAACAAAATAATTTTATGTACTTAAAAATCTAGTTTATTAGACACTTCTAGAAGTAAAATATTTCTTATCACTAAAAAGGAAAGAATTGTTAGATCTTGGAAGATTTAAGAAGATTTGGAAAGATTGTTTCCACTTATAGTTAATCTTATTTTGTCTTACATGATTAGTATAACTAGCTTATTATTAATCATGTGTTAACTTAAAACATTTTATTAGAAAATGTTTAAGTTTAAAAAATAGTTTTCTTTGATCATTAACTAAGTTTAATAATGCCATATTCATACCTTTAGTGATTTGTCGTCGTGAAGTAAACTTTCGACTAAATAACTTGTTTACGTAAACTTTTACGTAGTATGACATTATATTTATATTAACAATCTCCCCCTTTTTGATGATGACAAAATATAAACTCATGTGTATTTAAAAGTTACTAAATAAGTATTTAGTGGATGAGTTTACATATCTTCTCCCCCTTTTGTCAAAGCAAAAAGTGTTGTAGAGGCGCGCCTTGCAAGTCTTGTTTTGACGAATGCTAAGTGGCTTGGCGAAGAATGCAAAGTGAAAAATAAAGACGATATTGCAAGTGCTCCCCCTCGATGTATGCTCCCCTTGCTTGGGGCACCAAGGAATCGAGCTATGGATGCGTTCTACAAAACAAAGTTAGTAGACGAGCAACAATATATATAGCAACAACATAAGCACATATATCAAATAAGCAATAAGTATCACCACAACAACATTCATAATGTTAAATCCATTATAAGAGATTTTAACATAAAATTTGGCTTAAAAGCCCATTAGTCAAGGAAAAATAAACTAGAAAAGAAAACAAAAAAAATCCTAAATCTTAGGATGAATAACATTTTCCTATATAATCCAAAGGGTTGAGGTGAGATTTCCATGCGGCTAATGCTGGAAGTATGGTGGGGTGGATGATGATCCAAGGTGGTGTCGAATGTAGGAGAACATGTAGTTGACTCGGTTTTGGAGCATTTGGATCTCATGCCTTGTGGTGCTACAACATTGGCAAAACATGTTATGGAGGTGAGGCATGTCATTTGGATTTACAAAATCCAAGATGTTGGTTGGAGGGTTAGGAAAATCTCAATTTCAAAGATTTGGTGGTAAGTGTGGAGTGTTTTCTTGTTGAGGTGCATTGTTGTTAATGTTAACAAACAATGGTTGAGGAGGTTGTTGTGGTTTAAACCCGGTTGGTGGATGTGGAAATCCAGGTTGTGGTCATGAAACATGACGAGGTGGAGATGGATTTGAAGGACCCGTAGGCTAATTCTCCATGGTTGACATGTTAGGATCATTTTGAGACAAGGTTTATAGTGGAAGCTCTTGAGGTTTAAGTTTTAATGGGATGACAAAATAGAGTTTGGGTGGAGGTGAAACATGAGTTGGTGTCGGAGACTCACTTGGAGATAATGATGAGGTGTAGTGTGAACTCTTGCTAGAAATGGATTTTGATAGAGCTTGTAGTGGTGAAAGGGATTTCTTTCTAGAAGGTGGTGATGGAGTTTTCTCATTTTGGTGTTCCTCACTTGAGGAGTCAAGATTGACAAAGTTTGAATGCTTGACATTTATTCTTGCGGTTTTTCTCTTGAAATTTAGTGAACTTGTTTTGGAAGAGCTAGTCATAGTGATGAACTAGTAAGGTTTGTATGTGAGAATTGTGAGAAATGTGAAGATAATGGTGTTTAAGGGTGATGATTATATGGTGAAAGTGGTGAAGTGTTTTGTATAATGGTTCTTGGATTATATGGAAAACATGTTTTATCCTTAGGTTTAAAATGCCACATAGTATCACATAGCATGATTATATGATAAAGTAGAAAAGGGTAAAAATCAAGAAAATTCAAATTTTGGCGCCTGGCCTGGTGATGCACAAATCTACTTGAACCACAAACAGATCTACCATATGGTGGATCCGTGGATCCGTGACATGTACGAATATGATGAGGACTATATTTTTACAGCTAAAACTCTAACAAACTAGCATGTAAGCATTACAATCTACTACCAAATAATATTAACATGCTAAAATATCCATAAGACATAGCAAAATAAAGTGACTATGTAGTTTTAACATTTAGTTTAAGCATGCAAGTCTAAGAAAACATGTTAATAATCTAAACATACGATAATTAAGAAACCAAGTTGTTTAACAAATAATGTTCCCTTCAACGACATCCCTTCTTCAACATCTTTTCAAACTTGTGCAACGCTCTAGCCAAGTTCTTGAACATCCCTCTTGTCTTTCTTTGTTCATTGGACATGTTTGGACGAGGCAGAAGAGCCCTACTATAAGACCTAGGGGAAAGCTTAGTACTAGGCAAGTCTTTATTATCCGAGGGTGGTGAGTCGGATGAGGATGAAGTTGTCAATTGGGCACGCTTAGACTTTCCTACATTTCTAGTTCTTTTGGGAGGAGGCTTTTTGGGTTGTTTTGCCTTAAGAGATGGCATTTTCCTAGGGACAAGAATGTAACGTTCATCAAATGGGTGATCTACCATGTTTGCTTTGAGATTCTTAAAGAGACGGGTTAAATCATGCAATATGGTAGAACTTTGTCTCTTTGGTCTCTAAAGTAATACATCCTCCTAATTATGAAGTAAACAAGGTTGAAGGGTTGTCCGGTCTCTAGACTATACAACATTAAGGCAATAATTGCTTGAGTGTGGTCTTTATTTCCTATGGCCGAGTAGAGATTCTCCCTAATGACAAGTTCACAAGGTCTTTGGTGTTCCAAAAGTTCATTGGTTTCGATTTGGTTTGGCAATTTATGGATCGTTATTCCATATTTGTTTACCTTTTTATGGGTGATTCTTCTATGAATTAGGTTTTGAATGTCCTCAAGAGCAAGTATGTTTGAGTTGTAGGGTGGAGTTTGCTCCAGGGCTTTCTCAAGTTCATCTAGAACCCAAGCATCATAGTAAAGACATATGCCTTGATTTGGAAGTGAGGTAAGCATGACAAATTGTTCAAGTGAGATATTGAAAGGATGTTGGTTTATTTCAAATTGAATGTGGAGATGATTATTAGTTTGGTCTCTATCAAGTTGAAAGGTTTTGTAAAATTCCATGATAAACCTATGACAAATTTCCTCATTTAAGGATAAGATGCAATCAAAACCTATATTGGTGAACTTAGCTATGAAATCGTCGGCGAGGTCTTGATAGAAGGATTGATCAATGGTTCTTCCTTCATGAACATACCTAGTTTCTAAGGCTCTATATGTATCTTTGAGTGGTTTAGACATGTTGGGATCATTTTAAATCTTTGGAGCATATTCACGTGTTTTCTTGTAATATTGTTGATACTCGCTTTACATTTTGACACCTATGTGGTTTATAGTGATTTCAATGAGAAAATGTCATAGATAAAGTATGACGGGATTTCTAAGTGTGTGTCTATATGTACAAAATGTGGATGTGTGGTTTGCTTGACTCGAACAAAAGAAAATTAGTAATAATACTAGTACTAAGAAAACCTTATTGCACAACCTATGTTTGATACTGCTCTAGTCGAATGAAACGAAAAATGCATATCAATTATACATTTTGTTATGAACATTCATGAGACTTAATGCATGAAGAAAAACGTTTTTGCGTTGTATTAACAATGTAGTTAAACAACAATTGTTATGAAAAATTCCTATACGTGAGATTTTATTCGAAAAACACAATTTGGGGTCGAAAATTGATTTTCACTAACCACTTCAATTATGCAATCTAAGTATCTACGGGAATCATAATAGTTATAGATTGTAATATCTTAGTCCTAATTGTGCGAAACTTGCACGAAAAATCAAAATCCACAAATTATTTGGTTTGTGTGAAATCGAAACCCTAGACTTGAAATTAAAGAGAAAATAAGATGAAATCACTTACAATATTTGTTTATGTTTGATGTTTTGTAGATGATCTTTGTGTTTAATTGCTCGAGTTGCCGATTTTTGTAGCTTTTGTTTGAGGGTTTTAGGTGTTTGGTTTGTGGGTTATGTTTGGATAATAGTTTATGTGGTCCCAATTTGTTTAAACCTGGTTACTACCCGCTTTTTCTGACACACGGATCCACCTAAGTGGGACGGATCTCCCTAAACTGGATCCATGGATTCGTGATCTGCTCAAAAACGGACAGAGTTTGTTTTTAGCCAAATTGAGCCATGGTGTTGTGTTTTTGGAAATTGGATAGTATTATATATGTTACTAGGAGTGTGTGATTCTATTTTCAGAGTCGACGTCCAAGTTTTGGTTAAACCGTGCAACTTGTCATGAATTTCCCGATGGAATTCCAACGTAGTCGATTCTACTAGGAGTGTGGTAACTTTTAGCATATTTGCGACCATTTCTAATAACACAAGCATTATGAACATTTAGACTTAACAAAACATCGTCAACACAAGTGTGAATTGTAATTCGATGATTGTTCTTTTCGTCTTTTTCAATCGATCTCGTAATTTCATGTATTAACCATACATGTAGATTTTGAAAATATCTATGGTCATTTTATTTATATTTTTTTATCTAGTAAAATTCTAATCTCGATTATGTTCATGATCGGAAGTTTGTTATTGGAATGTGTAATGAGAATTAACATCTTTTGAATAATGATTAATTCTTCACTAGATTTCCGCTTACGATTATTTTTAGAGGGACAGAGGATCACTATCCATGATAGTTCCGTCATTCCTAATCCTAATCTTAAATAATCAAATACTTCACGTTTTAGGGGCTTAGTAAGTATATCGGCTATATTATCTTCGGATGCAACTTTTTCGATAGAAATGTTGCCCTTTTGGACGTTGTACGGGGTTTCTACTTAAGTCGATTGCGCCTTTGTTGTTGCACATGATGGAAACGTCTCCGAGGTGTATGTCGTAGTCGATGATAGCTTGTTTCATCCATAGTGCTTGTTGACACGCCTTTCACGCGGATACATATTCGGCTTCGATCGTAGAGATAGCAAGGGCCGTTTGTTTCTTAGAGAACCAAGATGTTAAACAACATCCTATGAACGTACAAACGCCACTAGTGCTCTTTCGATCAACGTAGTCGCCCGCGTGGTCAGAGTCGGCATAAACTATAGTTTCTATTCCGCTTCCTTTCGAATACCCTAATCCTAAGTGAGTAGTTCCCCTAACATATCTAAAAATACGCTTAACGGCTTCTAAGTGTGTAGTTTTAGTATTTTCTTGAAAACGAGCACATAAGCATACACTAAACGTAATATCGGGACTACTTGCAGTTAAGTAAAGTAAACTACCAGTCATACCTTGATATTTAGAGCTATCCACGAAGTTTGCAGTTAAGTAAAGTAAACTAAAAATCATACCTCGATATCTAGAGCTATCCACAGAGTCGGCTTCATAGTCCTTGGTGAGCTTGATCTCCGTTGACATCGGCGTCTTGGTTGGTTTGGAATCTTCCACCCCGAACTTCTTTAACATCTCCTTGATGTACTTGGATTGATTGAAAAATATCGCATCTTCCATTTGTTTTATTTGAAGACCCAAGAAGAAGTTCAACTCCCCCATCATACTCATTTCAAACTCGTCGTGCATGATTTTTGTGAAATCATCACACAAGTTTTGACATGTAGATCCAAATATAATGTCGTCGACGTATATTTGAACAATGATAAGATGTGCTTTAAATTTCTTTGTGAAAAGAGTATTATCAACTATTCCCATAGAATACTCGTGTTTTAGTAAAAATGCTTTTAGTATATCATACCAATCCTTCAGAGCTTGCTTCAGACCATACAAAACCTTTTTGAGTTTGTACACATAATTGGGTTTTTCAAAATCAATAAAATCCAGAGGTTGAGAAACATAAACCTCTTCGTTTATAAAACCATTTAGAAATGCACTTTTTATGTCCATTTGATATAATTTGAAATCATTTGCACAAGCGATGGCAAGAAGAATCCGAATAGACTCTAATCTAGCTACCGGTGCGTATGTTTCATCATAATCTATACCTTCTTGTTGGTTATATCATTGTGCTACTAATCTAACCTTGTTTCTAGACACAATCCCGTTTTCTTCAACTTATTTCTAAATACCCATCTAGTACCTATTACCATGTGATTCTTAGGTAGTGGAACTAAGTACCAAACATCATTAGCTATAAAATGATTTAACTCTTCTTGTATAGCTATAACCCAACTTTCATCTCCTAAAGCCTCATTGACATTTTTAGGTTCAATGAAAGAAATGAAACAAAAGAAGTTACTATGATTTTAAGCTTGTGATCTTAATATTCTTCTATTAATATTTCCTATGACTTGTTCTAGTGGGTGATTTTTAGACTCCTTAATATTTACTACATTGTCAACTTCTATCGACTCATCTTCTTCATTATTATTTACTATTTTAGTATTATTTTCTATAGATTCTTCTTCACCAACATCATCATCAACCAATGGTAATAATTTGGTAGGAGGAGGACTTTCATCGAATGTCACGTTAAGTAATTCTCTGACTTTCATTGTATGTTTATTTAGAACTACATAAGCTTTACTATTTTGAGAATATCTTAGAAAAACACCTTTGTGTGAATTTGGTCAAACTTGGTTAGATAGTCTTTGGTATTTAAGATGAAGCACTTGCTTCTAAATACTTTGAAATATTCTAAAGAAGGTTTCCTACCTCTAAGTATTTCATAAGGGGTTTATCTTAATATTGGTCGAATTAAAATTCTATTTAGAGTGTAAGTTGACATATCAACGGCGTTACACCAAAACCTTTAAGGAATTGATTGTTCGTTTAACATAGTCCTAGACATCTCTTGTAAAGTTTTATTCTTTCTTTCTACTACCCTATTTGATTCTGGAATACGTAAAGCCGAGAAATTATGAGTAATGCCTTGTGCATCACAATAAGCTCTGAATTGTACTTCATTGTCAAATTCCAGATCATGATCCGTTCTAATAGCAACTATAGAACTTCCTAGTTGGTTTTGAATTTTCCTACTTAATATTTCAAATTTCTCAAAAGCTTCATTTTTGGTTTTTAGAAACTTAGTCCATGTATATCTAGAATAATCATCTACTACTACTAAAGTATATAAATTACCTCCATAACTTTCAATTGCCGACGGACCAAATAAATCCATATGTAATAATTCTAGACATCTTTAAGTAGAAACCATATTTTTAGCTTTATGACTTGCATGAGCTTGCTTCCTAATTTTGCAAGCATCACAAAAAATTTTGCAAGCATCACAAAAATGTTTATCATAATTTAGCTTAGGTATGTTTCTAACTAATTCTTTGGATGACAAAGATTGAATTAAACGCATATTTGCGTGACCAAGTCTTCTATGACATAAGGTAGAGTTATCCACTACCGTGGCGAGACATAATTTGTCTTGAGACTTATTTTCTAATTTCATTACGTATAAGCCATTTTTCCTAATCCCATTTTCTATGATTTTACCATATTTAATTATTTTACTACCTTCTTCCATGAATAAGACTCTACACTTATTATCACAAATTTGACCGATACTAAGTAAGTTAAATGCTAGGTAGTCTACGTGTTCTACATTTGATATAGTAAGTGAGTCATTATAGATCATACCTTTGCCTATGATTTGTCCTTTCAAGTTACTTCTATAAGAGACGTTACCTCCATTGTATGCTTTGTAGGTTGAGAACAAACTTTTGTTTCTCGTCATGTGTTTGGAGCAACCGCTATCTTTAATCCATTCGTCTGGCTCCAAACAAGTTCTCAAGCATACCTAATTAATTAAAAATGAACTCAAGCGTTTGGTCCCCAATATCTCATGGGTCCAAAAATGTTAGTGTTGTATATCCCTTTCATTTGTTGCAATTGGTTGGGATATTAAAACGGAATACAATTTCCCATATGTACAAAACCTTGATTTTGGTTGTTTCTCTAGTTTATAGGATAAAAGTTTTGATTAATTGGTCCTCTAGAGTTTCTTCTAGGTTGAGGTGTGTTGTGTCTTTGTTGAATAAAGTTACTTCTTCTTGATGGAGGTGTTTTAGACCTAGACTCGGTTTTGACATAACCACTTCTAAGAGTTGGTTTCAAAGATGATTTCTTTGACTCCTCAATCTTATTATGTATTAGTTTCTTTCTAGTAATAACAAAATATGATCTAGAAGATATAGATGGGCTAAAAACGTATTATGTCCCTTTTTAACATTCGACGGATCCACGGATCCAGATATGGTGGATCCGTCTATCATTATGGTGGATCCGTCGTGTGCATTTTCAGTGGATGGCCCAACAAAATTAATAGGTTTTGTTCTGCTTGTTGACGCTTTACTATTATCGAATCCTAGACCTATTTTACAACTATATGACTTTTGAATATTTAACATTTCTCTTAGTGAATTAGTGCTTTTATCGAATTTTACAAACTTAACTTGAGTTTTTTTATGTTTAGCGTTTTCTAATTTAAGTTCTTGACACGAATCACACATAATATTAATTTTTTTATTTCTCTTAAGTTTCTTGTTTTTCTCATTCAATTCTAAAATTTCTGTTTCTAAAAGATCTCTTTTAGTTTTCAAAATTTTATTTTTGTTGATGATTTTTAAGGTAATTTCACATAAGCTATCATATTCAATTTGCATACTATCGTCATCAAGAGAAGAGGCATTATCACTATAATGAGAAGAGTCAAGAGTTACCTCGTTTGATGATTGAGCCATGAGACAAATTTCATTGTTGGTTTTGTCCTCGACTTCATTTTCGCTATCGCTTCAAGAACCTCCAATAAACGTCTTTTAATCCTTGTTGCGAGAAGGCTTTGGACAATCGCCAATGAGATGATTTGGATCACCGCAACTAAAGCATTTCCGATCACTTTTTTCTTTCTTCTCATCCCTTTGTCGAAATGACTTCCTTTCTTCTTATGGTTGTCTAACAAATTTACCCTTTATTCTAAATAACTTTTTAAAGTTCCTCACGGTCATAGCATATTCTTCGTCATCGCTTTCGGATGTCAAAGTTTCATCATCACTAGACTCTTTCTTGTCTTTAATGGCAATGGACTTAACCCTTTCCTTTTTGCCTCTATAAATTTCAGAATCTTTTCCATGACAACTTCATATACTTTTAGATTGCCGATAAGCTCGTCTAGAGCTAGTGATGACAAATCTTTTGACTCTTTAACCGCCGTGACCTTTGCTCTCCATTTAGGATGTAGAGCTCTAAGAAACTTCCTAACATAGTTCTCGCTAGAGAAACCTTCACCAAGAGCTTTAAGACTAGTAATAATAGTGTTAAATTTAGCAAAACCGCTATCAATAGATTCTTCTTCAAGGATAGTAAATTGTTCATATTGTTGAATAAGAAAATCAATTGTATTATCCTTTACTTGGCTATTACCTTGATGTGCGATTAACAACGATTGCCAAATATCTTTAGTCGTTCTGTTGATCCCAACTTAAGATCTATTCCTTAGCTTGTAAAGGTTAAGTTACTTTGGATAAATCCAAAACAACTATAGTAGAAACTTTGTGAATACTAAAGAGTATGCAGAATCTACTTGTTGGGAAATATATTGTAAAAGACTTAATACTGGTAGTATAACAGTTAAGTCTGGTAGTATTAGTTAGTTCTGGCA
>BQNB010199754.1:0-11039 GCA_026074375.1 Tanacetum coccineum
AAAACGGTGGTAAAATGGCTATTTTGAAAGTCATGCTTAATGAACTTGTACATTATGTTTAAATGAGTTGTACATTGTTTTTAGAGGGTAATGTTATTCAAATTATGCTATAATACTTGTATACATGCCTTGAATACTTGTACATTCAATTTATGTATACATTACATATAATTAGGGTTTTGATACAAACGTTTAACGTTTAAAGCCTGTTTTGATATAATGTTGTTAAATGGATAACGTTTTTGGTAAAAATGATATTAAGGCATAGACTTGACATATTAGGATGTTTACATGATATAGACATAGATATAGATGGCATAGGTAGGTTGTGTGAGCTCGTTTAGTTTGCTATGTAAACAATGTTACATAATAAAATGTAATAAAGTGAAAAATTTCCCCGTACAAAGGTGATCATAATAAAATAGGTAGATATTACATTGATGAAAATTTCAGGTTGTTATACGAACAATATTGGTGCTCCCCAAGGTGAGGAACTAGGTCATATAAATCCCTCTAAGCCTACGACATACTACGCCAGAGGCGGTCAACTCTCTTCCTCTCAACACCTAACATGCCTCTGAGTATCATGTTATCCCGCTTTAACGTACCAATCCTACCAAACAACTCAGCTCTCTGCTCAATAGAAACTATCAATGCATACCCATTACTCCTATTGCTTCGAATCATTAAAGTTTCATCACCTAAGGGTATACGAACAATCTTTTTATCACAAATGATCATGGCGTGGTACTTTGTCAACCAACTTATACAGATGATAATGTTGAAACTACCAAGTTCTACGGGTATTAAGTCTATCTTGAATAGATGATTCAGAAAATTCAGTGTACAATCTCAAATGATGGTATCAATTCCTATGATCTTTTCGTCAGCTAACTCAACAGAGTATTCAGTGTCTACGGTGGATAGGACGATGCCACTTAAAGGGCTAATCTTAGCAAAGGTAAGGCTTTTATCAACTAGGTTCTATGTACTTGCAATAATTTTATCCTTTGCTTTAACTTTAGGTCCATTAGAAGTTTTGTCGATACGAGAATCTTATAATCTCCATGATTCTAACTAATTAAAATGTAAGTCAAATGGAGGAAATCTCCTAGTTCTCTTGGTTATAATCCAATTAGAAGGATAAGTCCATTACGTTCTAGAATCTTACAATCCGTAATTACCCTGACCACATGAAGCATGATTTGGTCTCTTGTCTAAGGGTGTGGTGTTTTTATATGCTAAGGTCAAGGAAAAATCTGCTTAGTTATGACGCTTACATATGCGAATACGCGTGACCGACACGACTCACGAATACGCATGCAAAATATTAAAAAAACATGAGTACAATATAATCCTATTGACAATGTAGAGAAAAGAAAGAAAATAGAAATGGAAAGTAAGGGTAAATTGACAAAATTTCATGGTGACTACTCCCAGCATAACATGGTGCTTCTTGAATTATAGATAGGTGATCAAGCTATGTATAATTTAAGGACTAACGATGAAAGGCTCATTTCGTCAAACTAGTGTTATGTTTAAAAATCTTATATGGTATAAACGATATAGTTTATAAGGTAGCAAAAAAGTTCGTAACAATGAAAAAAGGTAGTTTATATAACAACACGAGATATTTTGTAAGATAGCGGAAAATATTTTATGAGGTGATAGCAAAATAGTCTACGAAAAAATTACGTGACGGTTTAAAATGTAATAGTAAGGGGTTTATAATATGGTAACAAATAGTTTACGAGCTGACAACCCAATAGTTT
This sequence comes from Tanacetum coccineum, assembly GCA_026074375.1. Taxonomy (NCBI): domain Eukaryota; kingdom Viridiplantae; phylum Streptophyta; class Magnoliopsida; order Asterales; family Asteraceae; genus Tanacetum; species Tanacetum coccineum. The sequence goes on from BQNB010199754.1 coordinate 1,773, forward strand.
ATAAAGTGGCAACTTAATAGTTTATAAATGACACGAAGTAGTTCATAAGATGACGACGAAATAGTTTTTAAATTGACAACGAAATAGTTTATAAACGACAACGAAATAGTTCATGAGGTGACAACGAAATGGTTTGTAAGATGACTGCAAAGTAGTTTATAATAGGGTAGCAAAAGAGTTTATAAATAACTGTTAAATAGGTTATAAGATGGAAACGAATTAGTTCATTAAATGATAGCCAGATAAGTTATGAGGTAATAGTAGGATAATTATAAGATGTTGGCAAAACGGTTTACAGAATGATATCAAGATAGTTTATAGGGTGTTAGCGAAATGGTTTATAAAATGATGGTAAAAGAGTTTATAAACGATGACAAAATAGGTTCAAAGATGAAAACAAGTTAGTTTGTAAAATGATGTCGAAAATAGTTTATGAGATGATAGTAGAATAATTTATAAGATAATGACAAAATGGTTTATATGACAACAATGAAATAGTTTATAGGATGATATCAGAATAGTTTGTTAACCAATAGTGAAATGGTTTATAAGACGATATTAAAGTGATTAATAAGCTGTTTAGCAAAACGGTTCGTAGACTGGCGGGAGAAAAAAAAATATATGGTTTATAAATGACAGTAACTCTGTTTATAAGACGATGCTAGTATAGTTTATATGTTAACAACCAAATAGTTTATACTAGTAGAACGGTTCATAAAATAATAGTGAAATGGGTTGTAAGACGATAATAGATTTGAGGAGTACCTTACATAAATTATCAGAGAATTGAAGTGTAACTAATGAAATCGTCACAAAATGAACAGAGTGTTTAGAATCATCCACTCGATACACGAAATTCACAGGGAAGTACTAGTACAAACTCTTAGAGGTTACGGTCCAAGTCTATTTAGGTTTCACTAGGCAAGGCAGGAGAAATTTCTACTTAAGCATTAGCATTATATTTGACGGCGTTAGAGTTCCTGCGAGCTTTTACCTCCCAAATACGGTTCACACGGTTGCAACTTACACTTGTTGCAGTAAGGTAAATTCCCAGCATAAGCCTTCTTTCCATTGGCTCCAATAGTGTAAGCCCTTGCCACATCCGGTTTCTTGAAGGGTGGTTGTTGTGGCACTCGGTTATCCTTTGGTTGGTTCTCAAACTTCCTCTTGTTGTTAGCATTCTTTTCTATCGTGGTTTCTTGTCGTATGACCTGATTCATCGGATCGTGAGTCATGCGGATTTTTGTCTCGTAGATAGCAATAGCTTCAATAGCATCAGTAACTCGCTGGGCCACAATCTGGTCAATCTCCGCAGAACTCATTCCTTGTCTTGTTGCCGACATTCTCTTCAAATCAAAAGAAATAAAAGAAAAATAAAATAAGTCAGGTTCCTAAAGTCGCGTTTCCAAAAGTGGAATGTTACGAGGTGACGGGTTAAAGTCATGTTCAACTTAATCGGCATGTTTCTAGATGACGGTATGAGACGACGTAGGAGAAACAAAAGTATGGGACGGGTGCTCAACTCGCATTCGGGTTCGGACAGTAAGATAACGTAGGGTCGGAAGACTGTGACAAGTTTCGATGTTATGTAAAATAGTATATTGTAAATTTATGAAAAAGTTTTAATGACCATCGTATCACTCACGATGTCTTGAGAAACGTTTAGAGACCATTGTGCAACTCACAATGTCCTGGGGGAAAGATCTATTATTTATATAAATAACTTTTATATAAAACCAACGAGAAAATTACGTTAGGCAAACAAACGTATATAATTATGGAAGTTTATTATACTTTAATTTCGTATACTTATTGTTAGTAAATTATATAACTTAAGCAAGTAAACACGTAAGGATAACATACTGTTATAGACAAAGAATAAATATACTACCTGGTTCTCTATAACCTTGGCTCTGGATACCAATTTGTCACACCCCCAAACGAGGCCTGGACGAAAACACGAGTCCTGGGGTGTGACGTCATAATATACATCACACAAGATACAAAGAACGACCTCTAAGGGTAAGTTTGAAAATCCAACATCGTTGCATTAATTTAAAATAGTTAAGGTTTTACATAGTTCAAAGATAATATGCGAAAGCGAATAAAAGGTTTTAAAGTTTGACAACGATGTTAACAGAGATAATAATAATTCTTGAAAATCGGCCCAAAGCATGGCAACACCATAAAGCAATCAAAGACATCCAAAGCTAAGCACCTGAGAAAAACATGCTAAAATGTCAACATAAAGTTGGTGAATTCATAGTTTTGAATTTAGTATTAAAAGTGGACCACAAGTTCACAGTACGCGTGTGACAGTTATAACAGATACAACTCTACATAAAAAGTATTTACTGTTGCGCTAAGCTAATGACACCGAAGCTCAATTAAAAGGAAGCATATTATATGCCAAACAAGAATTAATTGCCCTAAAGGTATCTGACCAAGATCACCTAGTGAAATCCGACATGGTATATATCCGTTTATCGGGAGCCCCATGGGTAGTGAGCGCTACTCACCAAGATAGGGATAATTAGTCCCAATAGATCTATTTACAACATTCACGCTTACTTAACCAGTCCATCGATTAAGCAATTGACGGTTCATCATAGTTCGGGCATTAGTGGTTTATTCGCTACTTAGGCAACACGTAATCAGGAAAAGGAAACGTAAAGTAACTGTGTCCATAGTTTAAAAAAAGCAATGTTTCTCACCCCAAAGTAGTAAAACATGAGGCTATGAACTTACCTTAGCAAGATGAGCAAATGATAAATCACGCAAGTAAAAGGTGATATAGAAATCTAGCCGCGACCTAGAATAATAACGCATCTTAGAAACACGGAAAGTATTCTATGAATTGCACAATATGTTCATCACCAAAAGACATCCATATGTGTTTGCTTTGATTTGATTAACAAAACGTGACTAAATTAAATCATATAGGTTTTCGTTAAGTTTCGGCGTTTAACCAAAAATTACTATTTTTAGTAAGTTTCTATTTTAGGAAAGTTTTTAGTTTTCGAGATGTTAATACCGTCCCCTATATTTGATTAATCCATATTTCCTTAAGTGCACTAGAGAAATCTAAACGTTTAACTTCCATGTCCATCTTGCTAAAATTCACCAAACTTACTATTTTTAGTAACCTTAACGCTTTTCCTAAAATATGTTAACGAACGTCTTAAATGATTATAATCAATATATATGTGTTACTAATTATTCGTTTACTGCTATTTATAAAGATCAAAACTATTCTTCAAAGTGTTCGAAAACCCATTTTACTATTCACATCAGCAACTATTCATTTGGTTTTGCCAAAAATTGTTTCATGTTTCATTTGGCTATAACTTGGCCGTTTTAAGTCTAATTTTAGTGTGCGATATATGAAAAACTATCTAAAGCATACTTTTGTGAAATTACTTCATACATAACCTGCACACAACAACCCTTATTAGATATTGTGAGGATTTAACCTTATAATGTTTACTTAAATTCCATAAAATATGAGTGTGCCGGTGATGTTGTAGACTTTAGAACTTGGCTTGATATATCTATTCGAGACCATAATAATGAGTATTATGAATTTAGACGGGGTAACTTGTTTAAATTGGTAAATTTCTATGATTACACCCAAAAAGCCTATACATGTTGTTTTATTAATTAACTACACTGGTTAGTTAAATCCCCGTATAAACCCTTTGTTTACTCTCATCTTAAGAGTAAGATGCCCCTAGAAAAACCTATAGAGCCAATCCTTTAGGTATAACACCAACTGTTTGTTTCGTTACACCTTTACACCTTAGCATATCATGTTATATTAAGTCCATTTATCAGCTGCTAGTTGCTTAAAGTGTAAAGTATGTATTTCCCGGGTCTTGTGTCAATTTTCTATCTTTGGTATGGTTGAAAAGAAATTTGCACATTGCAAATTAGAATGTATAAAGTAGTCAAAACTCATGTATTTTTACTACCAACACAATTATTGGTACGTCCGAAGAATGAAGAATTATCGAAGGAAGTATCCGGAGTTATTATGATCGTGAAGATGGTGAAATTACATCGAGTTTCGTAGTATAGTATAGTGAAATTTTTTTTTTAAAAAACAAAAAAATTAGAAAAACGCAACAAAAAAAGAGGAGGAAATTTTGAAGATAATCGTTTCACAAAAGCTTAGACCAAAGGAATTATATGAAGTATCGATTATTCGTTGATACATCTTATAAGTCAACGATGTAAAGTTTTGTATAAAGTGGTAGATATCGCCACTTGTCTTGTAAAAGTATCTAAAGTATGGGATGATTGGGAAGTTGACCGTTACGGGAACGCCAACTCTGGTTGTTGTTTTTGATCTATGATCAAGACGTTTGTAAATAGTTGTGTCTTAGTCTTGGTAACGGTCGGGAAAAAAAGTATCTAGCAACTTATATCTTGGACCTAGTCTATTTGTTTCGTAATTTTTGTTTAACAACAATTTAATTCCCTTTCCTAATCATTAACCATGGGTTTTACGCGAATGAGGATGTGTACGAGCATGCATGTCTATTCCATCGTTACGGCCATGTATGCATGTCTCAGCTACCTTGTTGGTTTATTACTATTGGTGAAAGTTAGAAGATCCCTACCCTATATCATTCTTCATCCTAACCCTTGGTTAAACTCGAATGAGGATGTGATCGAACACACATGTCTATTTTGTCGTTACAGCCATGTATGTGTGCTTCAGCTGCCTTGTTGGTGTGGTACTTTTGGTGAAAGATTATAGAATGATCAACCCTAAGCCTTATAATAAAAACCCATTTTACCTTTATAAACTTGTTACTCCTTAGCTCTAGTGGTGGAGATGTGTATCCTTACCAAGCCTATGATAGAATACTCATCACGATCGAGCAATTGAGCGAATTAGTTACATGTTACCACATAGATTAGTTGAGTGATTTGAGTGTTTTCATCTTCCTATTTCGTGAGGTGTTTGGTTGTGTACTTGTAATAGATCAAATAAATGCTTAACCAGAAAAATCCTTAGGGATACATTTTCATAAACTTTTAAAGGCTACTTGAGGACAAGTAGGATTCAAGTGGGGGGATATTTGATGACATCAAATAACGTCACTTTTATAGCATCATTTATCCCATGTAAATAACCTATTTTGTATAATTATTGCAAAGAATTGTTACTTAATCGTTTATATTTGAGAATTGCAGTAATTATGGAGTAATTGGTAAAGATCAGCTAAAAGGCACGCATTCTGGAGCTTAAATGAAGATATTTGAAGATTATTGTTCTGACGACCAATACGCTGTATCCATCAAGGAAGATACGGCGTATCTATGCCTGCACTCACCAAAGATCATGAAGGAAACAAGATCCAATACGTTGTATCCAGGAAAGACCAATACGCCGTATTCAAGCCATATGGAAATAAAATAATCTAGAAGATATTGAACATAGTCCTTACTCCAAGAAACCCCCAATACGCCGTATCGACCTTTTTCTAGACCTTATAAATAGAAAACTCAAAAACGTGTTTGAGGGGTGCTAAATCATATTTTTGAAACCTAAACCATAAAGTCGATTTTCAGAGGAGAAGAAGAGCAGAAGAGGCCGAGCAACGTAATTAATTCCATAGGAGACAACGTGTAATTTATTGTACTCTTGTAATCGTTCAGTTTTTGGTATCATTCGTTAACTCGGTTAGTTTACCTTGGCTAAATTATTACTCTTGTATTGATTATGACGTTTGAAGGCTAATACCTTCGGGTATTAGCCATTATTGTGAAGATCTGAATGTTTGGTTTTGTTTATCTTGATTTTTTAATTTATCGTTGATTGCTTGTTTATGTTTATCAATATAATTGTTTACGTGCTTAAGTATGCGACCTATACTGGGTCTAGTCCTACATATTTAATGTGTTGCAACTTCGATGTTGTTTGGGCGTAGGCTAAGAGTCCGGGATAGCTCTCCATATTGCTTGCAATTTATGATACTAGATCAAACTAAACTTTAGACACACATATTAAGTTACGTAACCATATGTAACAGAATTTGGCTACACTAAAATAATGTGTGACAAAATGTTTAGTGTGACCATATGTGGCATTTAGTCACATTGTTCAAGTGTGTGACAAATATTTGTCAATATTTATATGTATATCATGACCAATGCTTCAAGCTTACTTGTATTGGTCACACGTTCAAAATTCATATGTGACCAAACAATATTACCAGTTACTTTTAGCCACATGATGTTCCAATGTGTGGCAATACAGTTCTAATGGTCACACGATAAAAATGTTCATGTGTGACTAATTAGTAAATGGTGTCCTTTTTGGTACCTTTGGTCACATAAATATGTGAATGTGTGGCCGTTCCATTTTGCCCATGTGCGACCAAATCTACTTTTTATACTAGTGTATTTGGCTAGACCTCTCTTTTATCTTCTGTTAATTTGCTTGCATGTGCTTTAGTGTCTTAAGTTGATTTTAGTCACCACAAAACCCATGCCAGTCTCTCAAGTTGAAAACCCCCTTATCCTTTAGATTTAAGATTAACATAGGTTTACCATAGGTTTAGTATAGATTAGACTAACTTAGATTAGAAAAAACAAAGTATTAATAAATTAAAAGTGTTTCTCGCTCTTAGTGATCGACACCCTACTTACCACGAAACTACCACTGATCGGATACACTGCCTGTTAAAGTGTTGTTTTTGGTTAAGTCGGCAAAATATAAATTTAAAACTTGAATCATAAAATTAACACCACACAACGACACATCAATGTTAAGTCGTCAAAAATTGTCCCAAGATAAGGAAGGTCTTGGATTTTCTAAAAATGAGAAAACCACTTCATAAGTCTAAACAAACTAATAGTGTTTGTAAAAGAAAGTCAAAAAGAAAATTCCTCAAATAACTTTGTTAAACTCGTAGTACCTCAAACTCACTTTGCAAACACTCGAGGCTCCCAAGCACCCATTAGAAGAGTGGAAACAAGACACCAAGGATATCACTTGGGCTCTCATAGTGGACTTGGATATACTCAACCTTGAGTTGACCATAGACCTCTTTTACACACACCAAATACGAGACCTTCAAACTTATGTAATCGAAGACCTTCTTTTCAAAACAACCAGTCTTCGAAAAGAAAATTTTTTTATAACAACCAAAGGTCTTCATATCATAGCACTTTCTAAAGGAGAGAAAATTCCTACTAAAATCAAAGGGTAAAAACACCTCAAAGCATTGGACCAAACTTTCAAAACTGCCAGATTTTCAAAATAATCCTTGGTCCGCATTCTCGAGGTACGACCTACATAAACTATGTGCTTTACTTCAAGATCAAAGAATGGTTAACTTGGGCGTCATATTTGCTAATTATAACAGACCCAAGAAACAATAGGTACCACGACGTTGAATTTATATTTGCTTGTAGCTGTGTCTTAAATGCGATCTACTACCGGATAATTAGATTGCGGATAGTGGTTACACTAAGCACATGACCGGGAATAGAATATTGTTTACTTCATACAAGGCGTATGATGGTGGACATGTCGTATTTGGGAACAACCTAAAGGGCAAGGTCATCGGTGGAGGTAATATTACTCATGACTCTATTACAATTACCAATGTTGAGCATGTTAGTGGTCTAGCTTTTAACTTGATTAGCGTAGGTTAATTATGTGATGACAATTATGTAGTTAGCTTTACTAAAGTAGATTGTACTATTAGTAAAAATGGTAAAACGCTAGCTAAAGGACATAGGAGAAATGGATTATATACTTACAAATTGGGAGATAACTCTAAACAATAAATTTGTCTTGCATTCATGGTGGATAACTCAACGCTTTGGCATAGGAGGTTTGGTCACGCCAATATGTGGTTAGTTTAAAACTTAGCTTCCAACGAGCTAGTAAGAAACCTACCAAAGTTGAGTTTTGAAAGACACGTTTGTGATACATGTGGTCTAGGAAGTCAAGGTAATGCAAACAATAGAACTAGGAATGAAGTGTTAACTACTAGGGTCTTAGAGTTGAAACACTTAGATTTGTTTGGTCTATCTCCAATTCAAAGTTACGAAGGTAGCTTCTATACATTAATGATTGTGGATGATCACTCAAACTATTTTGGGTTGTGTTTGTAGAGTCTAAGGATACTGTCTTAGAAAAGTTCAAAAATCTTGTGTAAAAGACTTGAAAACCTAAATGATTGTTCTATTTTTTCAATTATAACAAATCATAGTAGTGAATTTGATAAATTAAGATTTAGGCGCTTTTGTGAACAACATGGAATGTCTTATAACTTGTCGAGCCCTTTCACTTCTCAATCGGGTGAGATTGTTGAAAGAACACATCGCAAGTTAAGAAAGATGACTCGTGCTATGTTAGACGAGCAACCCATTCCATAAAAGTTTTGGTGTCATGCATTAGATACGGCAACATACATCTTTAATAGGGTTTATATTAGAAAATTCATTAATAAAACACCCTATGAAATCCTTAGAAATAAGAAGCCATCATTAGAGTACTTTAGGGGTCTTTGGTTGTAAAGTATTTATACTTAACACTAAAGTACATCTCACCAAGTTCGACCCAAAGTCGTACGAAGGTGCATTTTTAGGATACTCTCAAACTAGTAAAGCATATATAATGCTTAATAAGGAAACAATGAGAATTGAGGAATCTCTCAATGTTACCTTTGATGAGAGCTTTCCCTAGCCCAAGTCATCTCCTTTGATAGAAGATGATAGGATCAATGAACCTATAGTTCATGATCTCAATGGGTCGCCGTCATTAAAAGTTAATATTTCGGATGAAATCTATTCTAAAAGTGTCAAAGAAGCTACAGGTCACCCAATAAAACAAGTAATTCTTGACCAATTCTGATAAAAAAAATTATGTAGGAAGTGATTCAAGTGGTTTATTAGTTTTAGCTTGTTATATATTTATGTTTGTTATTCGACATTTATTCTTGACCACTTCTGACTTGAGTCAGTAAATTTGTGGTTCCATTCTTGTTGATTATACTCAATATCACTCAAGTACCCAAGGAAAGAAGATGGTTGGCTACTTGTATGAGCAGAACATCATACAACATCAAAATTGATTAGGTAGGATAGAATCCCAACATAAAAGTACTTAGTACATGAGTTGAATATTACTCCAACAATTGCTCAGTGTTATTGATACATACTTGTGTACAACCATTTGAAACTTAAAATTTAATTATACTCATGGTTAATTTGTGTATGCTCATAGGCTGGTGCCAATAGTAG
>BQNB010199755.1:0-11039 GCA_026074375.1 Tanacetum coccineum
TTTACTTGGGCCGCTGTTGGGCTCATTTAGCCCACCACATAAAACGACGTCGTTTCTTTTGAGTTTTGAATATAAGTAAATATAAAATACAACTTCGCATGTTGAAGCAATTTTTTGTAAACACACATATGTTATTAAGTTGTTTTTAGGAACCCCTTTTATAACTCCATTTTGAAGAAACAACCATATGGACGTGGTTCTAATGAAACTGAAAATCGTAATTATTTGTTGCTCATGCCCCTTCGAAAAAATATTCTTTGGACTACTTAAAACCAACTTTAAAACACCACGTAAAGGTAATCTAAGATTCTAGCAAACACTTTTTATATTGAAATTGTTTCATTTAAGTTTGGATAAGGATCCTCTCATGTTCATTTGAACATGAGAGGTAATGTTGTGTTTTAAGTGATTGTATATTTGATTATTTTAATCAAATGTACAATCAATTAAAACACAACATTACCTCTCATGTTTTGAACATGAGAGGATCTTTTTTCTTTTAAGTTTAGATAATACTGTATCACGAAAGTACATATACAAAAGATACTTTGTAATGTGATTTCCAAGTGTTTAGGATCAGTTCTAAACAGTTGAATGTAATAATCAAATCGTCTCCTACTTTGGCTATTGCGCGATTGAGTCTTACATCACTTATTAAGTTTCATACGAACTATGTGTTTAAAAAAAAATTGTTTTGGAATTATGTATTGAGAAGCCACCAAACTATTAAACTTTTGTCATTTAGGCCATCTATTTATCAAAACTAACTTATAGGTCACCCATTTATGTGTTTGCTTTCGTTTATACCAATTTCGGTTAATTTTTTTCTCGAAAATCTTTGAAACAACGATAATTAAACTAAATGCGACATCTTAAAACAACACACACAACTTTTAAATGTAAAATATCAGTTTTACTCATTATCTAAGTGCAACTTCATTTACTCGAAATCAATTTTTAATAAATTAGCATATGCTTACGTTTGAATTTCTAATTTTATTGTTTTGATATGTTAAAGTTAGCTTTGTCGTTCCAATTGTACAAATTTTCCACAAGAAATTGAACGAAATCAGTATAAACGAAAACAGACATGTATTTGGGTGTCCCATAAGTTAGTTTAAATAAATGGGTGGCCTAAAGGAAAAAAACTTAATAGTTGAGCGGCCTCCACATACATAATCCCTTTTTTTTGAACTAAATGTTAGAAGACTTCGGATAGTCAAATGTTGAAGTAGAAAGTCAAACTAATAGTCAAACTTGAGTAAGTGTTAGTCAAATGTTTAAGTTATATGTTTATGAAAAATACTAAATGGCTTAACTAAAAAGAAAAAGAACTTGAGGGACCTAAGTTATCATATTTCCAAACTAATACCTGATTTTTTTTTAATATAGTATTCCCTCATATTTTCCCAAGTATTCCAGCATGTTTGAGGGTGTGTCTAGGTGTCGACCTAGAATAAAAGATGAGGGAAACAAGAGATGTTCTAGAGAACAATTCATGATGAATTATGTATGCTTATGCACGAATAAGTTCCTAGCTATGATCTCCAAGTGGTATGATGTTTAATTCAAGATGAATTGGCAGATTTAAAGTTAAGGTTGATGAGACCAAATTAGAGGTTTCGGGTATAATTGGTTTTAAAGTGAGTAATGAGGTGTTTGTAATAGAGAGTTAAGTCCTTTTAATGGTTTAAGAATAATTTGGTGATGTTGGGGATTTTCTCATATGATCATGAAAATGATCATATAATTAAAGATGAATTTGGTTATGTTTATGGGGTGGTGTTATACCCTTTTTATTAAGAGGTATGCATTGATAAATCGGTGTGTTTATGATAAATTTGGTTAGGAATCAAGAATGACGGTGTTGTCCTTGAGATATAATTGTTTTAGAATTGAGGCAAGTAATTTGACTATAACAAGGTGTTATGTCGAGTTCTATCATATTTTGTGGTATGCGTATGTGTTATGTGTTATTGTGTATGATTTGTGATAAGGGTATATAAGGCGATTGGTATAGTATGCTTGAACAAAGATTTGATTGAGGATGGTTGGTCATAACTATCAAAAGATGCGGTTAGCTTAGTTGTTTCACTAGTGAAGGTGTGAGTTTATGTTGATATGTTGGTTAAGTGATTTTATGTAAGAGATAGTGTGAATTAGTCTTTTGGACTAATAATGGAGGTTTATGATGCAAATATGTTTAAATGATGTATGATAGTTTGTTATGTCTATTACTTACTAAGTGTAATGCTTACGGTTTAGTTGTTAAGCGTTTTTTGTATGTATTTATGTGATGTAAATAAGGTCTTGATTATGGCCTAGGTTTGGAAGGAAATGAATGAAAGAGCATTGTTTTATGCATATGCAAGTAGTCGTGGAGTGCCGAGTTTGAGCAAGTTAAATCCCCTAATGAGTCGTCAAGTTATAGTCTTTTGAAAATGAATATGTATTGTTGAGTCATGTTACGGTTTTAAAATCATAGTTGTAGCTTTTATGTATGTTAAAACAGTTATGTACAAGTATGTATTGAAAGTGTTTAAAGGGGTGTTTGGCATAACACCCGTGATTTAGTAAAATGCGTTTCCGCGTGTCATTTAGGTCAAGATAGTGTACATAACTTTGAAATTTATGTTGCATGCAAGATATCTGCAAGTTTCATGATTTGTCGAGTTGTCTAAGTCTGTTTTTCCGAAATATATGACAAGTACATAAATTTTAGTTCTTAAAACGTGCAGATCATGAACATACAGCCATAAGGTATATGTGTATACGGTCGTATGGTATATGTATGTACAGTCGTATGCTCCAAAAAGTGATTTTGGCAGAATCTGTGAATTGACCATATAGCCCGTATGATGACGATATGTACGAGAATAATGATATGTCCGAGCACCTTCAGTCTATTTGTGATGATCTTGATATCACAGTCTGTGGCAGGAAGAAGAAATAGATTTTTTTTTATGTTTGTTGAGTCAATTGTAATCTAATTCTAGTAGTATCCTCCTATAGAGTAGTTGTGCTTGTTATGTTCGCTTTTTTGCCTGTGTAACGGGTTGAGATGTGGGATTCACCCACATCCTTTATACTAAATCATTTTTTGGAGTAATTTATTGAGGAAACCCTTTACCTAAAAAAGATCGACACTCACTAAGAAGAGCTACTCCCAATGGTATTCCACCCTTAAAAACCTGTGATTCGACTTACTCCTAAGACTACTAAGATCACTAGGACCACTAATAACTTCCCCTTGGAAGTATACCAAAACGCCAAATAGATCACCTAATGATCTAGGCTCGATCACTAAGATACAAGAATTCCCTTACAACCAAATTGAATAAAAGTTGATTTAAGAATCAATCCCTAACCTAGCCTAGAGAGTCGATTCTAATAGAAAGGGTATGAGAAAGAAGACCCTCGACTAATAATATACAAGTGTGGATTAGGTACTTTATGTGCGGTTGTCGTAAAGACTTCTACATGAAGTTTTACAACTCCCTAGGCAGTGTACCTAATCGTTGCAGTGTAGTATAGGCAAGACTCAGAGGTTGTTATCGTTCTCTAGAGGAATAGGTTGGGAAGGCTCGAACAGGGCTTAGCCGAGATCTACGGGATTGAAAGAAGATTCTTTTTGTATTTTTATATTCTATAGAAAGCAAATAAAATCAATGGTTTGAGAGGTTGGTTGATTAACTCATTAATTAAACTAAATATAATCCATACTACTTGTGATAACTTTATGATAAGATAGTGTATTTACTTAATCATGCATTACTCATTAGATTGCTTCTCCTAATCCTGTTGCCTTGTCACACTCATGATGATCTGTGTAAGTATTTCCTAAGTCATGAACGAATTACACGAACATGCCGTCTATTTAAAATTCCGTTTAGGCAACGCACAAGTAAGATAGTATAAAGACTATTAAAAGGCCCTTAAGAGTATATTAAATGCAATTGAAATATCTTAAGAGGGATCAACCATATTAGGGGTAATATAGTATGAAGACTGTTACCGATGGTATCATTTCTACACTTCTCGCGTTTCCCTAGACATTTATATCATTTTAATATCTTATGGCTAGTTTTCTAAAGCCTAATGCGCATATTCATCACAAGAAGCAACAGTAAAAGGATCCACAATCCAACTTTCAGGCAATCATAAGTAAATACAAGGGAGGGTTTAGCCTAACATGTTATAAAGAAAGCAAGAACATAGATCAATCAAACAACACATAGACATATTCAATGATTAAAGATAAACAATCTTACTTGATTAAAACATGGATTAAGGTCAGCTACAATAGGGTTTTGAAGCCCTAAAGATGGCCTAAAAGCTGACAAAATACTTAGGGTTCGGCTCCCAAAATTTATACAAAGTTACACACTCAAAACCCTAAATTCGGTTTTTTATATATAGAGAAATCATCGCGACGACGTCCAGTTATAGTCGCGACGCCGTCACAAAGTAGGATCTTCTAGATCTGATTTAAGTCGGTTATGTCCCGACGCCGTCGTCAGTTCTTTGATGCTATCACTAGAAAGATCGCGACGGCGTCGCTTTATGCTTGTGATGCTGTCTCCACACTCTGTGAGCAAGATTCTTCAAGAGATTTGGTGTAGGTCCGTAGTCTTGTCCGTTTCTTTTTTAGCCCAAGTCACGTGTATTTCCTCCAAATGTCATCCAAGTGCTAAAAACCCGAAAACAAACGATTAAGCACATAATCTGGGTATATTTGCATGATTTAAGGGGTTAAATGACCCTGAAATAGTGTATAAAATGACACCTCATTAAATACCCCTACACTTGGGATTTGCTTGTCCTTAAGCAAATGGGCTTTTCTACCTAGACAATAGCAATATTGAGGCATTTAACCTACTCTTTAAAAGCATTTTACAACACAACCTTCTAGACCTCATAATTAAAAGCACGGAAAGTATATACTAGCACCTCACATAAGTGTTTGGGATTCTCTCTTTCACTCGGATGTATAATAAATTATAACAACTATGGGAAACAAAAAATTAACACTCGTTACCTGTCATAGCATATAAATTACCATAGGCTTGGTAAAGGATCAAACCTCCACCGCTGGGCGCAAATATTAAATTATTACTATCAAAGAGGTCTTTAAAGGGTTGTGGGGTGTAGGTGTAAGATAACATTAACGGAAACGGAAATGGATGGGATACATTTGGGGAGTGACTTTTGGGTGAATTTGGAGTAGAATTATTAGCTAATTATTTATACGAATACACGTTGGTTGGGTTGCTAAGCCAAAGACTCGGACAAGATATACAAACTTTACAAAACTCCACATCGATCCAATTAGGTTGTTCAATAGTGTCAATAAGAACCGACTACGATAGAGAGTTTGATAATGAGGTGCAATTTGGAGAGTTTTGTAATGCCAATGGTATTACACATAACTTCTCGGCTCCACGCACTCCGCAATCAAATGGCGTGGCCGAAAGGAAAAATAGGACACTTTAAGAAATGAGTAGGACTATGTTGAATGAGCAATTGTTACCACAAAATTTTTGGTGTAACGCCGTAGATACTTCAACATACATTCTCAACCGAATTCTCATTAGAGCCATTCTAGGAAAAACACCTTATGAACTTTTAAGATGTAGGAAACCTACGTTAGATTATTTTAGAGTGTTTGGAAGCAAGTGCTTTATTTTGAACACCAAAAACTACCTTACCAAGTTTGACCCAAAGTCATACGAAGGTGTCTTTTTAGGTTATTCTCAAAATAGTAAAGTCTATATCATCCTAAACAAACACACTAGGAAAGTCGAAGAATCACTTAACATGACATTCGATAAAACTCCTCCACCCTCTAAGACATCACCCTTGGTGGATGATGACTTAGATGAAAAAGAAGCAATTAAGGTCACCGAAAAGAAAAACCTAGAAAACAACATCATGGATGAAACTTTAGAGATTGATGAAATAGTCAACATTAAGGAATCTAGGAACCATCTATTGGAAAATGTCATAGGAAACCTTAACCAAAGAACCCTTAGGTCAAAAGCCTAAAATCAATGTTTTATATCAACTATAGAACCTAAGAATGTAAATGAAGCGTTAGGAGATTAAAGTTGGATAGTCGCCATGCAGGAAGAATTAAATCAATTCATTGCTAATGACGTTTGGGAGTTAGTTCCTCAACCTAGGAATATGACAATCATTGGAACTACGTGGGCATTTAGAAATAAGTTAGACGAGAACGGTATTGTTTCTCAAAATAAGGCTAGGTTAGTTGCTCAAGGCTACAACCAACAAGAGGGCATCGATTATGATGAAACTTATGCCCCGGTTGCTAGACTTGAGTCTATTATAATATTATTAGCTTATGCTTGTATGCTGTGCCTTAGTTTTTAAAGACATTCCAATGGATGTAAAAAGTGCATTCCTGAACGGTTTCATCAATGAGGAGGTATACGTGGCACAACCTCCGGGATTCATTGATTTCAAAAAACTAAATCATATTTATAAATTAAAGAAAGCTTTATATGGTTTTAAACAAGCACCCAAAGCTTGGTATGATAGATTAAAAGCTTTTCTTATTAATCATGAATAATAAAGGAATGGTAGATAAACACTCTTTTTATTAAGAGAAAAAGTTTCAAATCTCTTCATTGTCAAAATATATGTCGATGACATTACAATTTTGGTTTGAATTGTCAGACATGTGGTGATGAATTTTCCAATATCATGCATGACGAGTTCGAGATGAGCATGATGGGTGAACTTAACTTCTTCCCTGGATTACAAATAAAACAAATAGAAGATGGTATCTTCTTTAATCAATCTAAGTATATTAAAGAAATGCTTAAGAAATTTAGTCTAGAAGATTCTAAACCAATAATAACCCCCATGTACTCCGATACTAAACTCACAAAAGATGAAGAGTGTGAGTCGGTAGATAGTACCAAGTATCGAGGCATGATAGGTAGTTTATTTCCCCCTGTTTATCCCCCCCCCCCCTATACCCCTAACGCAAGTAGGCCCGGATATACAAGCTTTAGTGTCTGCCTTTGTGCCCGCTTCCAAGAGGCTCCCAAAACCTCTCACCTTGAAGCGGTTAAGCGTATCTTCCGATACATTAAAGTCACTACGCACTTAGGATTATGGTATCCTAAGGGGACCGGCATAGAAACCGTAGTATATGCCGAGTCTGATCATGCAGGAGATTATTTGGACCGAAAGAGTACTAGCGGTATTTATACGTTCTTGGGATGTTGTTTGACATCTTGGTTCTCGAAGAAACAAACCGCTCTTGCTATATCCACTACCGAAGCCGAATAGTATAAATAAAAGCGCTGGAAAAGGACATGCAACAAGCACTCCATGCGTCTGAAAACAAGCTTCTCATTCGACCTACGACGTACGAAACTATCACGACATTCAATCATGTGAGACAACAAAAGGCTCGTGATTGACCTTAGCAAAAACCGGCTGCAACATTAATAGTACCCCAAACACATCCGAAATCGTCACCACTTTCTTTGTGATAATGTCCAGAAAGGACATATCTCAATCGAAAAAGTGCCGTCCGTCGATAACACCCTTACTAAACCCCTTAAACGTGAATCGTTTAACTATCTACGTCTTGGTTTAGGAATGACGGAACACATTCCATAAATCATCTTAATCCGCTTCTCTTTCTTCTGTCTCAATTCTAGTCCGTGTTCTATTCCGTGTCATGAAAACTTAAATACTTCATCCGAAGTACTTCAAGCATATTTAATTTGCGAAATACAAATTAAAATGTCACTCCTCTTCGTAAAATTTTCGTCAAAAACCGAGTCCAAAAACCATTGACTGAGGGCGCCCCCCATATAGGCGGCCCCCCAATATATTTGGGAAGCAAAGGAAATTGGGGACCGCCACCTTAGCGATCACAAAATTGGACTCACTTCAAAAAAAAATTTTCACAAAACTGAAAAACAAACACCCCCTTACCTGGTGCCATTGAAGAACACGACCCATTTCACCCAAAAACTCAAAATCAACCACTAAAACATGAATTGAAGATCAAATCAACACTAATAATCAATCCTAATATCACAAAGATCATTAATTGTAAGTCATTTCATTCATTTTCTTTTAATTTGAGTCTAGGGTTCATAATGAACACCAAAAATTAAAATTGAGGATTTTTGATTTTTCTTTCAATTTTGTACAATTAAGAGTACTAGGACTAAAATGTTTTACAAATATATGCTTCCCGTAGATATAGGATTTGCATACATTAGTGAATTTGTTGAAAATTTGATTTCGAACCAAAACCCTAATTTTATTTTTAAATCTCTCACGTTAGGAACATAATAGAATTGTTGTTATGCATTGTTAATCCAATACAAAAACATTTTCAAACACATACATAATGATCTCATGAACAAATTTCGAGATACATAATTTATATGTATTTTTCGACTTGTTTGGATGAGAAAAATCAAATTAAGGAGCGTTTGGGTTAACTCTTAGGATTTCATATTTAGGTCGAGTTAATCGTTACTCCACATTTGTTACATTTAGGCACACACTAAAAACAAATCTTCATGACATATTACAAGTAAAATGTAATAAAATGTAATTTCATTTTCTTTTAGGAAATCATGCCTCGCAAAACTTCTGTAGATTACAAAAATACAAGACACTATATCCCTAAAATTTCACATGAATTCCGTTCTCCAATAAAAGAAAAACTAAGAAACCTTGAGGAACGTTACATTCACGAGGGTCGGGTGGTTTTTGACAACTTTACGGATCTAAACTATGTTCGGTCTTTGTTCCATTTTGTCGAGTTTGAGTGTCTTCTTGAAATCAATGAACAAGTTTGTCCTCATTTTATTCTTGAGTTTTACAGTCAATATCGATTGAGTTATTCCGACGAAGGTCAAATGTTTGTAGAATTTTTTATTCAAAATCAACACTTCTCTCTTTCTCTTGAAGACTTTGCTCAAATTCTTCGAATACCTTGTGAGGGTGCATGTGTCTTTAGTGACAGATGGTCACTTGATGAATTGGTATATGGTGCCCCTTCGGAAGGCCCATATCAAACCAACCTCCCTTCTCTCGATGATATCATCTCATATGTTCGAGAAGATCGAGAAGGTCAAGTCACTCGCATCCATCATCAAGAGGAAATTGATGTTCTTTTCTAACTCGTGAAATTGAGCCAACCCTGAATCCTTTGGAAGAGATTATTCGGGAAAATGTTTGGGGGGGGGGGTAATCGGGACCACGTTCCCGCATGTCTTTGTTATATGCTTTATTGTGTTGCAAACTCCAAAAAATTCAATCTTGCTTATTTCATGGCAAAACGAATGGAGTTGGTTACTAAGAAAGCTTGGTTAATTCTACCCTATGGTATGCTATTAACCTGCTTGTCTGATTTCATCATTGGTGAAAATCCCGAATTTCAAAATGAGTCTTATGTCTTGTATGATCGTGTCGTGAATCCTCTTACCGCTCAACTAAAGTGAAAATCCAGAAGGGATTGTGGCACGAAAAGAGGTCGTCATTCCACTTCTTCTTCCGCCTTTGATCAACCATCCTCATCTCATCTCAATGATGATGATGATGGGAATGACAAAGGGACCTCGCGCGCAAACACTTCTTCCCCCATTCGTTATGTCAATTTCTTAACCAATCAAGTTCCTCAAGTTTTTCAAAACCCACCTAACATTGACCCTCACTTTGAACCATTTTACACCCGCCAAACCAAAATCATCAACCGTCAAGTACAATTACGAGATGAGCAACGTGGTGGAGTAAGGTCAATCGAAAAAAGTCTTAAAAGGTTGTGGAGAAACATAAAGAAGTGAGCAATGAGGGAAATTGCTTTATGACATTATTATCTATAATATTTGCTAATCTATTATGCTTAGGTATTTAAACTTATGATACTTATTAGTAACTTAGTACTTATTATGGGCAACTTAGCTTGCCATGGATGATCTTTCAATTTTATCATCCTAAACCCATGCTTGCATGCACCTTGATACGCTTTGACTATTGTTATATTATGCATGCTTATGAAATTGTCAATTTGCCTACATATGATGTCTTGATTGAGCTTAACATGTTTAGTATTATAATCATTGTTAAGTATTAGATGATTCATGATGAATTGGAATTGACTACAAAAGGGAAAAATAGGAAACTGTTTCTGTACAAAATTTACAAAAAATTAGGAAAACTAGAAAATTCCTTGTCTCTAGATAATGGCCCCCATAACTACTGGGCGGCCCCCTAATATATATGGGACCGCCAGGTATTTACGGGACCGCCATCAGAAGTCACGAAATTTTCACTGTGGCTCTTGATTTTTTGTGCAGTTGACTATTCTTTCTTAAACCCAGCTAAACCTTCTGCATTTTCCTAAACCACTTTTGGAATCCAAAAACTTAACTCTTATTCTTTTCCACTTTGATCCTTTCCTCCTTAATTAAATAAGTCATCCTCCTTATTTCTATGACCATCTTCATCTTCCCCACACCATTCTACCATGAATTCCACCAATGCTTCCTCATCTAACCCTTCCAAGAAAATCAAACTCTCCATAATCCCTCCTACATAATTATTTATCAACATATCTAGTGATGAAGATATCACCACCATACCTTCTCCAACAACAACTTCTTCATCTCCAACCCCTCCAAATGCACCCTCGATAACCACATCCACTAATTAAACATCATCAAGTCAAGAGAACACATCTTTATCCTTTCACTAAAAACTTTAAATTTCACCACCATCTTTACATGAACCAAATTCTCCTCATCACTTGAACCCTTTGCTTGACAACATTTCGGATGTTCCTCCTAGACCTCTAAATCCCCAACCACTTCAAAGTCATCCTTCCTTGGATATCACACTTCTCTTTGTCTCCAATTACTCCTCTTAATCACATTCATGACACTCCAACTCCACCACAACCTTAACCACCTATCATGGGTCATCCTCTTTTCTACAACCATCATGACTATCATGGCTCCACTTGTATTTGTTGTTTCCACAAT
>BQNB010199759.1:0-11039 GCA_026074375.1 Tanacetum coccineum
CCAAAGAAACTCCTAACACCTTTAACTGTAGTCGGGTGAGGGTGCTTAGCGATAACATCGATTTAGCACGATCGACCTCAATTCTCGCCTTTGAAATTTTATGCCCTAACATAATTCCTTCTTTACACATAAACTGACACTTCTCCCATAAACACTTCCATGGTCTTTTCGATCATATCATGGAATATGGCCATCATACACCGTTGAAAAGTACCAGGAGCAAGCTAAATGGCATGCAACGGTACGCGAAAGTTCCATATGGGCATGTGAAAGTAGTTTTCTCCTGGTCTTGGGGATCTATTGGTATTTGGAAATACCCTGAAAATCCATCTAGAAAACAATAAAACTCATTCCCGGCTAATCTTTCTATCATTTGATCCATAAATGGTAATGGAAAATGATCTTTCCGAGTTGCTTCATTTAATTTCCTATAGTCAATACAAACTCTCCAACCGGTAACTAAACGTTCATTCTCTTCATTAGCAACAACGGTTATACCACCTTTCTTGGGAACACAATGCACTGGACTAACCCATAGGCTGTCGGAGATCGGGTAAATCATACCGGCATCAAGAAGTTCTAGGACCTCCTTTTTGATTACCTCGTAAATTTTTGGGTTAACCTGTCTTTGACTTTAAACTGTGGGTTTGTAATCATCCTTCATCAAGATTTTATGTGTACAAAAACGAGGATCAATACCCTTGATGTAGGTGATTTTCCAAGCAATGGCCCTTTTATGAGATTTGAGCACCTTTAAGAGAGCATCTTTTTCATCATTTTTAAACCTTTTGCAATAATTACTAGTAACTTGTCGTTTTCTTCTAAGTAAGCATACTCCAAGTGAGACGGTAAATCTTTTAACTCTAATTTTGGAGGCTCTTCAATTGAAGATTTTGCCTCGGTCACTTTACTTTGTTTAAGGTCCATCGGAGGAAGTTGAAACGGGTTATTATTTAACAATTTTTTGATCAAACAAATATCTTCCTCTGGATCGCAATCAGCATGATCAATTTTCGGTAAAATTGAATCATTCTTGAGATAAGCTTCGATTTCTTCCAAAATGAATTCGGATGTAAACGGCTCAGACGTTGAGGTGGGATTGCCACCCGAAGAATTAGAAAATCCTAGCAATTCTGGAGCATACTCCTCACAAACTGCATCAATGATGTCAATTCGGTTTACCGACTTATCATTTGTAGAGGAGTATCTCGTGGTTTGATCTAGATTAAAAGTGACGGCTTCGTTATCAACCCGAAGGGTTATTTCTTCTCCATAAACATCAATTAAAGCATGACCGGTCCTCAAAAAGGATCTCCCAAGTATGAGAGGTACTCGAGGATCGGCTTCGAAATCGACAACAACAAAGTCTGTAGGAAAATGAAATTTCCCAACTTTGACAAAAACGTCTTCGGCGAGTCCTTTAGGATAAGTAATCGATCGGTCTGCTAACTCTAAAGTCATCCGAGTTGGTGTAAGATCAGGTAAAGAAAGCTTTTTCCAAATAGAAAGAGGCATAAGATTTATGCTCGCGCCAAGATCGGCCAAGGCATGACATACATCCATTCCTGGGAAATTACATGGAATAAGAAACTTGCCGGGATCTCCAAGCTTTTCAGGAAGCTTTTTGAGGAGCATTGCTGAGCAATTCTTGTTCAACGGTATCTTAGCTAACTCAAGCAACTTTTCCTTATTCATGAGCAAACTCTTAATCGTAGGAGCAAATCTTGGCATCAAAAGTAAAGCATCTGCGAAACTTATGTCAAAACGCAAATCTTGAAACATTTGAAAAATCTTCTCTTTTTGATTTGAAGCTTTGTCACGGGACTTTTCTTGATTAAGTCGAGAAGGATATGGAATATGTGGCTTAGGTAAACTCTTCGGAACATCGGGTTCCGGAATGGGAGTGGTTTTAGGCAAACTCTTTGGAACATCGGATTCTGGAATAGAAATGGGGATAACCGGAGGTGGGATTTGAGCGGTACTTCCTTGGAAATTTGTTTGCTCTTTATCCGTTGTCTCCTCGGTTTCTCGTTCCACTACCTTTTTAGGAGAAGGATTAGTAGGAATTGAGGGTCCCTCGTAAGCAACACCACTTCGAGTAGTGATCGCTTTCATCTCACCCTTCGGGTTTGGAATGGTATTACTCGAAAGAGTACCCGAAGTTGAGGCTTGGTTTTGAAATAATCCACAAATCATGTTTTGCAAATTATTTTGAAAAGTAGTTTGTTGATTCATCATGACGGCTTGTTGAGATTTTATCGTGTTTTGAATTTCATTCTTAAGGTCTCCTTTCAACGAGTTGATTTGATTTTGCATGTTTCTCATCATTTGATCATTATTCCTCTTGTAACTTGAAAAATCATTTGAAATCTCTTGTTGAACTTGATTATTAGGCACTTGAAATGGTTGGTTTTGAAATCCTTGGTTTTGAAAATTTAGAGCATGATTATTTTATGCTTCAAATCCTTGATTTCCATGAAAATTATTTCCCTGATTAAAATTATTCCCTTGACCTTGATTCTGATTAAACCTATTTTGACCATTGTTTTGCACCGGAGCAAAACCGGGTGGTGCCATTTGATTACTAACACGGTTCGGAGGGTTAACTTGATTGTAAGTTCCCGTAGTCGCACAAACACTAGCTTGATTGTTATCGGTAGCCGGACAATTATACCAAGAATGGGCACCACCACAAGTAACGCAAGATTCCTCAACCGCTTTAACCGGAGCAGGAGTAACAACTTTCTTAGAAACAATCTCGACTAAGGTCGAAAGTTGATCCGCAAGCTTATCAATTATTTCATCCGTTTTACTAGAAGTAGCATTCATCCTAGAAACATTTGATCTATTATACTGAATAACTAACTTTGATTTATTCTCAATTTATGTTTAAAGCCTCTCTATGTTGTTTAACTCAAAATATTTCCACCCGGCCCCGCGGCCATTAAGGAGTCTTGTTCATTTTCGTTTAAACCATTGTAAAAGGTATCAACTTGAGTTAACTCCGTAAATCCGTGATGGGGGCATGCTCTAAGCAACTCCTTAAATCGTTCCCAAGCTTCACTAAAAGTTTCCTCGAATTTTTGTGTAAAACGAGAAATTTCATTCTTTAAGTGAGTGGTTTTCGAAGGAGGGAAAAATTGGTTAACGAACTTGGTAACGAGATCCTCCCAAGTCAAGATTGAATTTGGTGGTTCTTTCTCGTACCAAGTTTTAGCGGCTACTCCCTCAAGAGCGAATATGGAAAACATATAAGTTCTTTAATCACATCGTTAGGCACATTCCTAAATCGTAAAGTCGAAGTAATCCTTTTGAAACTATTGATATGAGCATGAGGATTCTCATTCTCACGACCGTTAAACGGGTTAGCTTGAACCAACTGAAGCAAATTCGTCTTAATCTCAAAATGATCGGCATTGATTTCTGGTAAAACAATAGCTTCTCCGTACCCTTCCGTGGGGGCACGGAGTAGCTCCTCCATGGTATGTTTCTGCCCATAGTGCAACAATAGTTCTAATCTCGGGTTTGACTATGTTAGAAAATTATCTTCTCCGATGTCTTGGAATTGTGACGTTTGAATTAGAATAATTAGAACGTCTAGTACGCATGCACTATTGAAAAGACAAAAAATAGAAAAAATAATAAGAAAAATATTTTTGGATTTTCTAAAGTTTATTCACAATCTAATTTAACGGACAACGAGAAAGACAACTTGAAAGACCAAATAATCAAACTGACTTCAACGTAGCTCTTAAAAATATTTACTTATTTAAGGTGAGCTATCTCGAAGTGAACACAAATGAAGTTTTTTTTAATCTTAAATTCGAGTTGGGACTATTATGGATAATACCACTCAATTGCAGGATGATTTGTTGGTGTTCTTTTACCAACTTTGTAACTTTTTAAATTTAAAGAACAAATATTTTTGTATTTTTTTTCTTCTTTTACTTTTTACTCTTCTACTTATACTAAAAAGAAAAGAAAAATATTTTTTACTTTTTATTTTTTATATATTTTTTTATTTTCTTAAAAGCGTAACTTTCGAAAACGAAAGGTTCTCCAAAAACCCGATCAACAAACTTCAAACGAGAGAATCTTAATCATAAATACCCGGCAACGGTGCCAAAAATTGGTTGCAGCAATTTTACGTATATATAATATATCAAAGTATTTATAGAAATTTACAAATAATCCTTGAGGACAAAGATTAAATGCAATTTAAACACAAATATATATAATATAATAC
Source organism: Tanacetum coccineum (assembly GCA_026074375.1). Lineage (NCBI taxonomy): Eukaryota > Viridiplantae > Streptophyta > Magnoliopsida > Asterales > Asteraceae > Tanacetum > Tanacetum coccineum. The sequence goes on from BQNB010199759.1 coordinate 4,247, forward strand.
GTCTAACCGGTAAGTGATAACCGGGTCGTATCCCAAAGAAATGTGAATTGATACCCTCGATTCAGTTTGGACAATGTTATGAATGATTTTCAACTTTTTGATTGATTTTCTATGACTAAAAACAATTAAAACAATTAAATGCAAGTAAAATAACTAAACACGCGGACGAAAAACAGAAATGACAAAATAAACCCTAATTAGCACCTTAACCTAGAATTTGAATTAATAATCTAATTCTATGAGTAAAAATAAAGAGATTTGCAAAGTTTGAAAACTTTAACGATGAAATTATTGAAAGAAATCACAAAAATGAATAAACTGAACGAAACCGAGCCCTAAAAGCTAAAATGCTCAAAAATAAACCCACGAGAGTCAAACTAATTTTCCTACGTTCTAAATGATAAAAGAAAATTTTCTAAAAAAGATTTATATTTTTCTGATTATTTTTTTATTTTTTATGATTTTTTAAAGTTTTTAATGAAAATAAATGTTTAAAAATACTAAACGAACTATAAAAATTCTAGAAAAATTACAGAAATTAGCTTATACTAATTAAAACCTAGGAAAAATAAGCCCGAGATCATAGCTTATTGAATAAGCTGTGAAATAAGCTGGAACAGCTTATAAGGCTTATTGGGCCAAAACGTGTATAAAGATTAACTTGTGTGAGAGTCTAACGGAAAAGACCCAAGGGCACAGCGGTAGTGTGTGGTGTGTGGTGTGTTATAAAGGGTTGAGGTGTTGAGGTCGGGGGTTCGAGTCTTGCTCACCCCCGACTTCCACTTCCCTTTTTTTTTAAACTTAAAGAACAAAAGTTGTTAAGGAACCTTTTTTAAGCAACTTTAACAAAAACAATTTAAGCTGAAACTCAAAAATAAGCTCTTAAAAAGCTTATGAAACCTGCTGCCTCAGAAACAAGGTTTTTAAAAACCTAAAAGCTAATTTTAACTTAAAAGCTTGCACACTACTCAAATTAAACTCAATTTTGAAACTAAAAGCTGCCCTAGATAGCTTATGATACCTAGCAACTAAATTTGATAAGCTAATTAAACTAACAACACTCTAAACTAACTGAATCTAGTGGTATAAAGAGCAAACTCAGGAATTAAGACTTGAAAGCTTAAAAAACAAAACCTTTTTTTTTATTTTTAAAAAAAAAAAGGCTTAAAAATACTTAATAAACAATGACAGAAGCTGAGCTTTTGACAACTTATCAAACTACTTATAAGCTACAAGTTTTAACCATAAAACTAAATTATATAAGCTAAGTATCTAGATTAAGAACCTAAAATCTACTTACTACTGTTTTTGTATTTTTAAGATTTTTGATGAACTTTTAAAGCTAAATTAACCTAAGAAATAAGCTAGAAATGTAAAAATAAGCTTTAAGCTACCTTTACCTATATCTAATCTAATAGCTAATTGAATTTTAGATTCTAAATCCTAACAAACAAATCAAGCTTAAAATGATGCTGAAAAGATAGCAGTAGTAACTGCTGTTACTACTGCTGATGCAAATGACCAAATAGGCTAGAACCAAATGCAGGAGACCAAGTTGGTTACTCCTGCACTAGACACTCTTATTGAGTGTGTCTAAACTCTAATCAAGCAAAAACCAAGCTAAAAAAGGTTTGGTTCAAAAATTCCAAAGATCTAAAAGAGAAAATTCTCCCCTGGTGCAGAAATAAAGAATTTAAGCCTTAACATGCTAATTTTTGAAATCTAATCTTTGAAAACTCTTTCACAACTAATTTTAAATGAAAATGAAACTGACTCAAGTAAATAGCACAATTCACTTTGACTTTTAGAGGTCAAAATGTTCTAAACCAAACACCCCTTTATCCTTGACAGATTTTACTTGAACTAGCAATTTTGAAATCTAATGAACACAACTTGATTAACAGATAATGAACAACTAAACAAACACTAAGCCATAAACAATAATCTACACTAATGAAGCTAATATTTTTGGTTTTTTTATGATTTTATGACAGTTCAAAACAAATCTAAGATTTAAGCTATACTAACTAAAGATAGATGATCAATTAAAACTAATAATCACATGAGATGACAATAAGCACAAATAAATAAATAAAAATAAGCAGATTAAGCAATTGATAAGCAAATAAGCAACACTACACTAAGTATTTAAAAACAAAATTTGAAATGAAGACTTACAATAAACTTTATGTTAGCCTTAAAATATGTCGGCTAATACGGAATTACATTAGTTTATATTAGCCGGACACGCAGGGACTAGAAATGTCAAGTGTAGTAAATAGATCGTGTCCTGGGCTATATATATCCCCTCCATACTTCCATGGAGGGGTGAGGATTCATAATTTTGTAATAAGGTGTGTGTGTTTCTCTCTCTAGAAAACACACATCTTCCCTTTTCTCTCACTAATAATATGGCTTTCTATTTGTTTAATCCTCCCCGACCTCCGGATCATTCTTGTGTAGCTAGTGATTTCTTATGTTAACAATTGGTATCAAGAGCTAACCGGGGGTGTATTGTATTCGAGTGTGTTGTGTTTGTGATTTCGTTTTTTTTTGTGCTTAATGGTTCGGCGTATTGTGCTTAATGATTCGGCTTAATGATTCATTGTGCTAGTCAAGGTGTTTGATGTATTGCGTGAACCGATCGTGTGAAGACCGATCGAGTATATTCAAGGTTTGGACCGAACGAGCAAGCACCTTCAACAACCGAACTAGTGTTGGTCTGTTGGAACCGAACTAGCGAACCCTTCAATGATCGAACTAGGAGTGATCGAACTAGGGGGTTCGAACTAGGGGGATCGAACTAGGAGTGATCGAACTAGGGGGATCGAACTAGGAGTGATCGAACTAGGGGGATCGAACTAGGAGCATACTAGCGTGATCGAACCAGCGTGATCGAACGAGCGGTTCGAACGAGTCGATCGAACGAGAGGTTCGAACGAGCGGATCGAACAAGCGATCGAACTAGACGATCGAACAAGCCAATCGAACTAGTCGATCGAACAAGCCGATCGAACTAGTCGATCGAACAAGCCAATCGAACTAGTCGATCGAACAAGCCGATCGAACTAGCGGAGGACCGAACGAGCGGAAAAAAATTTTTGGACCGAACGAAATTTTTTTTTTCTAGCAATATTGCGTGACGAAAACGGTTTCAGTAAAACGGCCATAACTTTTGATCCGTAAGTCCGTTTTAGGCCCGTGACCTCTCAAATCGAAGAGAAAAACGAGACGGATCACGCTGTAACCACCCTTTAGCTGGTTAAGGATTTTTCGAAGGCCAAAAACATCGTTTTCGATGATTTTTTTGACATTTTTCAGTTTTTTTTGGAATTTTTCGTCGCTGACGGTTTTTTCCGAATCAAATCACTCACGGTTTTCTATTGATTTTGTAAAATCCCGTTAATTCATTTATCGGTTTAAATCATAGAATTTTTTGGTATAAAAAAAACACTCCCGTGAATGTCAAAGTGATCTCAACAACGACAACAAACACGATACATAACACTAAAAAAACGAATCCGAATAAGATGCACTACACCTCAAAACTGCTTAAAGATTCGGAATTAATGTAAAGTGATCACGAAAGTTTGATTTGGTAATCCTTATTTGAGCTTGAATTGCATATCACGAAGGCGCCTACTTATTTCAATCTCGAGACTATTTCTTCTATTTGCTATCCCCCCTTTTCCCTTAAACCCAATCTATCTTTTGATGACTTGCTTGAACGTAAACAGTTATGATTGGAGACTATGGGATTACTAGTTGTACCCGAATGTAAGAGTTACATTGTAGTACTCACTGGGTTATAGCTATCACTTAAGAGTTACATTGTAGTGCTACAGTGTCACACGCAGATGCCGAAGTGGATAGTCCAAGAGGTGTTTACTTATTTTGCTCTTAGTTGAGTGCATATGGTACTGAGAGCTTTCTATCTGCTCCATTCTTCAATCAAACACAGAGCAAGCTTAAGTCAAATTCGGGGAATTCTATTTCATTTTCAAGTTTGGTATATCGGGTTTACTTACCAAGTGTCACAGCAATACCGACAGAAATTACGAAGTTTTGGAAATTTAGCCATAGAGTAAAAGGTTGAGATGTGATCAGCAACTCTCCACGGGGACATTGTGAAGCGACTAGAACGTCCATGATACTTCGTTCATAGTCCTCAGCAAAATCCTTCAAAATTCTTCAATGTCTTTCATAACTTTTCAAGATTATTGCTTATGACAAGAACTTCTCGTGTATATGGTCGTACACGTCAATGATGCTTCCTAGAGTTCGAAACCATCATGGGGAATACCGTGTAGGTTATGGGACTGTTAGATACTTGATGCTATCAGAGGTCAACTTCCAGGGGAAGTAGTTTATACTACTTCACTTTAGTTAAATGGTTTGTTGAAGTATTCAGTCATCGTGAGAAGAACTGTTGCTGATTCTCCTTAGCTTGTTCACCCCCCAAACGATATTCACTCAAGACCGAATGTCACGATACAAGTCAGAAGCAGTAATTAGATGGTGGGTTGACTGGTTGTGCTTCTACTAAATTCCAGCTGTGCACTTTAAATGTCAATGTTAGAAGCTCTTTCAAGCTAACATCAACTTTCAGAATATGCTTAAGATACGGATGTTGGTTTGGGGGGAAGCTGATTCAGAAACTTCGCCAAAAAGGAGTCTATGAAGAAAGCTTTTAAAGACATGCTGCATGAATTGGGGGGAAGTTAATCCAACTCATGTATACTACAATGGTTCCAGAACAAGTCAAGACAAAGAAGATCCAAGCTGGAGTACAAGTATCAAGACTAGAAGACAAAGACGTCATCTTCAGCATTGGAAGCGCCTTGGATGTCACTTTATTTTGTTGTATTTGTACTTGATAGGAACATTGTAAGTAATTCCGTATGCCCACATATTGGGGGAAGATTGTTAGCCTTAAAATATGTCGGCTAATACGGAATTACATTAGTTTATATTAGCCGGACACGCAGGGACTAGAAATGTCAAGTGTTGTAAATAGATCGTGTCCTGGGCTATATATATCCCCTCCATACTTCCATGGAGGGGTGAGGATTCATAATTTTGTAATAAGGTGTGTGTGTTTCTCTCTCATAAGAAAACAGCACATCTCCCTTTTCCTCTCACTAATAATATGGCTCTCTATTTGTTTAATCCTCCCCCCGACCTCCGGATCAGTCTTGTAGCACGTGATTCTTATGTTATCAATTGGTATCAAGAGCTAACCGGGGGTGTTTTGTATTCGTGTGTGTGTTGGTTCGTGATTTCATTGTTTTTGTGCTTAATGGATCGGCGTATTGTGCTTAAGCTTCGGCTTAATGATTCATTGTGCTAGTCAAGGTGTTTGATGTATTGCGTGAACCGATCGTGTGAAGACCGATCGAGTATATTCAAGGTTTGGACCGAACGAGCAAGCACCTTCAACAACCGAACTAGTGTTGGTGATAAGTGCTTAATTACACATATCTTTTACCTCTAAAAACGAGCTTAAATGACCAAAAACAGACAAAAACTGCCAAATATATGTTTGTTTTGCATTTGTATTGTGCAGGAAGTGGATATCAACAAAAAGACAGAAAACCAAGCCAAAATGACAAAACTGAGCATGGAATGGAAAAGACTGTGCAAAATCAAGGCCAAAGTCCAAAAATGACAAAGTCAGAGTCAATACTGAAGAATCAGCAGTCAAACCGGAGCCGGAACTGAAGAATACTATTGAATGCAATCTTAACCCATCTGATGGGCCGGGAAAGCCCAATAGTATATCTATGAAGACTGTGAAGACCAAATGGGCCCTCAATCAATTACAACAGCCCATTTGTGTGCAATTGACAAAGACTGTGAAGACTTTGAAGACCCAATCCTAGCCCTTGAACAGCCAATCTCAGCCATTGTACACACAAAACCCACTTCATAACCTTATTGGGCTTGAAAAAGCCCAATAACCCCACCTAAACCTTATTGGGCCCAGACACACTCAATTGGGCCCAATACAAGCCCACAATCCTTTTTTATAAAACATAAGGACCAAAATGTAAATTTTAAAAACTTTGTTTTATAATTAAAAATGAAAAAATAAAGAAAAAGGGGCCAAAAATGCCAAGTTTTAAAAGTTGTTTTATAAAGAAAACAAAAGAAATAAAACACAAGGGCTGAAAATGCAATTAACCAAAACCCCTTTTCTTTTAAAAACAGCAGGGACCAAGTTTGCAATTTCCCAAAACTCCCTTTTAACTCTTTGTTTCCTTTTAGTTATAAACCACAAGGGCCATTTGTGTACAACTCCAAACTATGTTATAACTGAAATTGGGGCCAAAAAGAAAATGAAAAGAGTGAAAGAATTAAGGGACTTGGGTTGCCTCTTCCCCAAAGATCTCTTTTAAACAGATACAACCATAACTGTCCTTAAACCATTTCCCGCCAAACCCCAAACCGCCCCATTCCCCACAGTTTAAGCCCCAAACCACCTCTCAAGTACCTCCCACAGCTCACCCTCACCTTTCCCCACTCAACCCTACCCCTATAACCCTCTACCCTGGCAAATCACACAACCCGAAGCACACTTCAATGGTGAGATGAAGTCAAGACAAAGAGGAGGGCTAGGATTGCTTTGGATGACTTCTACACTCACAGCTAGCACTTCCCAACACAAAGAGAAGGAAGAGGGCTGCTATAAAAAGAAGAAGAGCAAGCCGAGACTCATTACACCATGTTACACCTTTTTAGTTTAATTTTTATTTAAGTCTTTTTAAGCATTAGTGTAATTCAGTTACCCTTT
>BQNB010199760.1:0-11039 GCA_026074375.1 Tanacetum coccineum
ATCTTTAATATGTTTTGTCATAATCAACTCAAAGTATAATTCCTAACAGTTAGAATTCAAAGAATTGTAAAAAGTATCGAGTTGGTTTAGTTTCGAGAAGCCATGGAGAGGACATTGACGAAGGAGTCCTTTAAAACGTTCCGATGCTTCATTGAAGGTTTCGTTTGGTTCTTGGAAAAAATTGGTGATTTTGTTCCGAAGGTAAGTTGTTTTCGATGGTGGGAAGAATTGGTTTATGAATTTTGAAACAAGGTCGTCTCATGTAAGAATTGATCTAGGAGGTTCCTTGTCTAACCAATCTCGGGCTTTACCTCCTAGAGAAAAAGGGAAAAGCAAAAGCTTTATCGAAGTGTTCGGAACTTCAGGATGTCTAAACGTTGAAGTGACCTTATTGAAAAATCGAAGGTGATTGTGAAGGTCTTGTCTACCCGTAAACTTATTACTTTGCATAAGATTGATTAAAGGTTGTTTAAGCTCAAAATTGTTTGCATTAATCGGTGGAACAACTATAGCATCTTCATACCCCTCGATGGGTGCTTGTAACATTTGGGCCATCGTACGATTGTCGGCCATTCCAACAATGTTTTGATCGATAATTGGTTCTTCTAAATCAAAATTTTCAACAACAACCGGAAGAGTTTGTTGTTGTCGACGTCTTCGAGATTGCGAACGAGTGCGCATAAAAATGAAAAACTAAAAAATCAAAAAGCAAAACTTTACACTAATTTTTTTTTCTTTTAACAATGAATTTTAACGGTTACACGGAAGAGACTTAAACCAAATAATCAACTACTTCATGGTAACTCTCAAAAATTGCTTTTCAAGGTGAGCCGTACTTCGTAGAGACACAAATGGCAAGTGTTAAATCTTTAGTTCGATTTGGGAACCAACAAGTTTACCGGAATTAATTATGATAACACCTCCGTTGAGAATGTTATATTTTTATATTTTATGATTTTTTTGGATTTTTGAATTATAAAACAAGAATGAAACTTTAAAGGGTGAAAGGATCTTCAAACCAAATAAACTAAAAACGAAGGAATCTTAAACACTAGTCACCGGCAGCGGTGCCAAAAACTGATTCCAGTTTTATATACACTATAAAATATACTATAAAATAATATTCCACAAGAGCTATTAAGAAAATTCCCTCAAATCAACAAACACAAAACGTAGGAATCTTAAACACTAGTCCCCGGCAGCGGCGCCAAAAACTTATTGTAAAAGTTTTATACACTATAAAATATACTATAAAATAATATTCCACAAGAGCAATTAAGAAAATTCCCTAAGGAAAATTCACTCTCAAAAATATATATAATATAATATATAATACGTATATTTAACCGGGTAAGTATGATCACCCGGGTCGTTTCCCCAACGACTAGTGAAATTGAAACCACGTTTAAGTCCGGATTATTGATTTGAATAAGAAAATAGATGATTTGATAAGCTAAGATTACTAAATAAAAAGCAACAATTAAAAAATCAATTAAAGCATTAAACCATTTAAAACGATACGCAAACAATATAAGCGAAATAAGCAAGTAACTAATTTTAACCCATAAACTGTAAACTAAATTAACTCTAACCTAAGATAGGACAAAAGAAAATTTTAGGAAAAAGAAAAACATTTTTTTAGATTATTTTTAAATTTTTTTATCAATTAAAAACTATTTAATTCTAATTAATTCCTAAAAATAAAAAAATAGAAATTAATTGAAATTATATTTTTCCTAAATAAAATAAGTAAAAAGAAAATTTTAGAATAAGAAATTACTTTTTTTGACTTTTTAGATTAAAAGATATGATTTTTCTAAAATTTAAACTACTTAAAAACTATAAAAATAATAAAATTATTAAAAATAGAATCCTAGAATTTTTTATAAAAATTACACTAAAAATTAAAGAAAGTGTGCAGAAATTTTATAAAATATAAAACGCCTAATTTTGATTTTTGTTTAAAGACTAATTAAACTAATTAAAACTAAACCGTAATTATTAATTAAAACTAATTAAAAACTAACTTAGGGACTAACTGTGTAAAAGACTTAAGGCTAACGGGACTAAAGCATTTAACTAAGAAACAATTGAAACAAAAAAATTACAAGATTGGTCCCTGAGGACCTAACCCGATAACAACTAAAGTCCTAATAAGCCCCTAAATAAGTTGAAGTTTACAAAGTACTTTTTAGGAAAAACTCAAAAGAGAGAAGTTGTAGAACAGCTTGAGGAGAACAACTTTAATGAAAAGACTTATATCTAAAAGCCACAAATAAGCTCAATAAGAGCTTATTTATCAGCTGACCTCAGAAAGTGGGTGTTTGGGATTGTTTTCCCTAATAGCAATTAGCTCAAATTTAAGCTTATTGTGAAAAAGAAAAGATGTTCTAAAGAGCTTATATGTTGCTTAATCTATAAATGAAAAGAAATAAAGGCTTAATCTACTTTTAAGCTTTTGAAATTGATCATGAACTAAGCAAACTCAGAAAATAAAATCAATAAGCAAAAATCCAATTAAGCTAAAAAAACTCAATAAGAAATTTCAAACTATAAGCTTTTGAAAACTAATAAATCTACTTAGCTATTATCTATTTAAGCTATAAAATCTACTTCTATAAGCTAGAATTAAAACTTTTAAGAAACTACTCTTTCTACTTACTGTTTTTTGGCTTTTTGACTTTTTATGATTTTGACAGCAACATTAAGCTAGGTAAATAAGCTAGAAAATGAAATTTAAGTCCTAATCTATATTAAGATATTCCTAGACTATAAAATACTAAAAGATGAGCTATTAAACCCTAACTTTGCTGACTTAATTTGAGGCTTAAGTATCAGCAATACTAACTAACTTAGTACTGCTGATGCACTTTGCACAAGTGCAAAGCTATAGTGCAGGTTACCTAAGGGGTAAACCTGCACTTAGATACACTCAAATAGAATGTACAACTAAAATGCAAACAAGATCTAAGCCTTTGAGGGCTTAGATCAAATTTTCACAAGCTAAAAGAAAGGAAAAACTGCCCTGGTGTAAAAACAAAGATAATAAGCCATATCTTTTGAAAATTAGCAAACTAACTTTTAAAAACTTTTAAACTCCTGATTTTAAATGAAAACTCAACTTACTAAAGCAAATTGCATTTCCTAATTTGACTTTTGGAGGTCAAAACTACTTAAACAGAATCTCATTAATAGGACAGATTTTAAAGTGCTATTGAAATGAAATCTATTTATCAAAAGCTGAAGACCAGATGATGCAGAGTTTATATTATCCCTAATAAGCATGAATTAACACTTAAATAGCAAGTAATCATAATTTAAGTAATTTCTATATTTTTGGTTTTTATGGTTTTAAGACAAATATGTAAATTATAATCTTAAGATGATAGCTAAATCAGATTATAAAAACTAATAATAAGAATATAGAAGCAATTCGTACTAATAAGTAGACAAAAAATAAAAGTAATTACGCACATCTTTGCCTTCTCGAAGTAACGCTTAAGCGATTACTACGGAGAGACCATCGAGCAGTGTGATCTATCGATAAGAGTCATGTGCGAGACTCTGTCTGTCGCCTCTACTATTGTGTATGTCCTTGTCAACACTGACAGTCAAATACGTAGAGTAGGATGAGAGACGAGCCCTCCCACGCGTGTCCCATAGACACTCAACTATAAGCTCTAATCTCATCTGCTCCCTAGGTCGCAGTCTGTCTTCGAGTGTAAAGTAGGCAGTAACTAATCCCAAATACCCCATAACGTTCATACATTCCACCTACCCAAGCTTACCTCAAAACAACTCATCCACCACCATATCCTCTACCCTCAACCTCATATCCCCCTTCCACCTTCCCCATACCACCACATCCCCCCCATCCCTCCCCCCCCCCCAACCACCCCACCCCCACTAACCCCCCCCCCCCCCCCCCCCCCCTCCCTCCCCACCCCCCCCCCCCCTCCCCCCCCCCCCCCCCCCCCCCCCCCCCCCCAACCCCCCCCCACGTCTTAGTTTGTGTAGATTAAGCTTGTGTGCAGGTAGGAGTATATCGAAAATCATAAGTAAACAATCAAAAAACCGGCAAGCACGGACACGAGAATAGAATAGTATAAAAGAAATCCACCAGAATACCCACAGACGAACGCTCTGAAAAGAACCAAGATCCAGTCCCCCTGGTCAACCCCACTAAACCACTACAGACAACAACTCACAATAATCCAATTCCAGCTCTCAGTTTTATAAATGTCCCAAATGTTCCCTCACTCTTCTTTTTGGGCCTTAAAACCGTATTTGGGCTGACATCCCCCTCAAAAACACTATACCCGGTCTAGTACGCCAAAAGCACACTTTCAGCCCATTTACAAGCCACTTACCTTTTACATACTCCCCAAGGTGTACACTTGCAATTTTCGAAAGTTATTTATAACTAGAAAAGGGAAAAGTAATGAGAGGGGCTAGTATTGTCATAAGGCCAAAGTTCAAACCGTTTTTTACCCCGTTTTTAGTTATAAGAAACGCGCGAAGACCATTTACTATTCATCATCTTCATTGATAACCAAGGCATAACCACTGATTGTGGGCCAATGAGAATTAACGGGTTAGGAAGGTCCCTTCATGAAGTCGTTAACACTATGAGGGGTCATCTCCGTCAACTCAAGGGATTACTTAAGCTCCACTCGCACAGATGATGCCCATGTCACAATGGAAGCACGCAAAGAGGTTTTGGTTTTTGCATGCCTAGCTTTAGAGATGAAACAACGTGCGCATCACCTGGATATGCCACGTTTGGCAATCCGTGTGAGCGACACTTAGTGTTCCAATCGGTCAAAAAACAAAGTCAAAAATGAAAGCAAGATCAAGGGTGTGTGTTGCAGCCAGGCCCGGGTGCACGACGGATACAAAGCTCGCCTATCAATAGCCCTAACAGTTCACCCACAGATATCCCTTTTTTCTTTTTCACCTTAGTTCGTTTTTAGCTTGGAGCTTTAAATTTCCGTTTTAGCTTCATTCCTTTTTACAGCTTAATTTACCTTTTAAAATTGTACTTTCATTCAAGTATTGTAATAAGCTTTTTATAAGGATAATTCAGTTTTTTAGAAAATCTCTCATAATCACTTATTTCATATCGATTGATAAAAACTACAAGCCATCAGCTCCTTATACGCTCTCATGCGACTCTAAGTCATGATTGAGCTTAATTAACCTTAATTTTATTTAAACTACTTTTACAATCAGCTTAAAAATATTACTTTACCTTGGATTCTTAGCTTTAGTATGGTACGGGGGATCTAAAAGGAAGGATCTCATGGACTTAACTCGCTTTACTTCACCATCCACAGCTCTCTTTGTACGCTGATTCATGACGTTGTTTTGAGCTCTTGTCTTTAGCTAATCGGTCAGACAAGTACCGTTTCTTCAGTGTAACCTTTTTCTATGCTGATCTAAGACAACTATTTACTAAACCGTCTCTCTCCGACTGCATTACTCGTAGTCAGTTCCCATACCTAAGCCAACAAACTACCCTCATCCACCCCCCCACCCCACCCCCACCAGTTGCTGCACCCCCCCACTCCCCAGACGCCCCCCACGTCACCCCACCCCCCCCCCCTCCCCCTCCTACCCCGTGTCCCACTCTCTCCCCCCACTCCCCCTCCCTTACTCTCCCTTTCCTCCTCTACAAGCTCTCGCGTATTCATGTGAATAAGCTAGTATAAGTCATGTGGATCCTCATTTTAGATCCCCCCTTCCATTGCTTAAAATCTAATAAAGGTCCAAGGTAAGGTAATATTTTTTTTTTAGCTGATTTTAAAGTAGTTTATAAATTAAGGTTAATTAAGCTCAATCTGAGCTTAGAGACTCATGATGAGCTTATATAAGTAGTTTATGCTTTAGTTAACAATGATATGAAAAATTAATAGATTATGAGAGTTTTTCTAAAAATGAATTATCATTAATTAAAACGCTTAGTTACTATCTGAAATGTAAGTTACAATGTTTAAAAGGTAAATTAAAGCTGGAAAAAGGAAATTAAGCTAAAACTTAAATTTAAAGCTACAAGCTAAAAACTAACTAGGTGAAAAAGAAAATGTATATCGTGTGTGTGAACTGTTGAGGGCTATTTATAGCTGAACAAAGAACCTTCTAGCCCCTTGCCTTCATCAATCATCCACCCTTGATCTTTCTTTCATTTTTGATCTTTGTTTTTGTCCATTGGAACACTAAGTGACCTCACACGGATTGCCAACGTGGCAATCCATGTGAGGCGCACTTGTGTTTCTTCTCTAGATGTCATAGCAGTGCACGACCACACTCTTTGTGCTTCTTCCATTGATTACGTGGCCTCATCTTGCGTGTGAGCTTAAGTAACCCTTGATTTGACTGATATGACCCCTCCTTAGTGTTAACGAGCTCATGAATTGACCTTCTAACCCTTTAATTCTCATTTGCCCTCTCATTTTTAATCCATGGTAAATCAATGAAGATGATGAATAGTAAATGGTCTTCGCGCGTTTCTTATAACTGAAAACGGGGTAAAATCGGTTTGAACTTTGGCCTTATGACAATACTAGCCCCTCTCATTACTTTTCCCTTTTCTAGTTATAAATAACTTTCGAAAATTGCAAGTTTAGCCCTTGTGGTTTATTTAAAAGGGAAGTGGGCTAGTAATGGGCTTATGAATTGGGCTTTTGGGCTTACTAGATCCGGGTAAGGTTTTTTAGGGTATTTCAGGCCCAATACGGTTTTAAGGGCCCAATAAGAGGTGAGGGGTCATTTTTGGACATTTATAAAACTTGAGGGACTGGAATTGGATTATTGTGAGGTTTTGTCTTGTAGTGGTTTACTGCTGTTGACCATGTTGACTGGAGCTTGACTTTTCTGGCTTCGGCTTTGATTCTTTGGCTTCTTTTTGTACTCTTCTGATTCTCGTGTCCGTGCTTGCCTGTTTTTGACTGTTTTCTTATGATTTTAGATATATCCGTACCTGCACACACAAAACACAAATACAAGCATAATTTTGCCATTTTTGGTCTGTTTTGGGTTTAATTGGGTTATTTTAGGTACAATACGTTAGTGTATTTACACTTATCAAATGTATCAGGATCCACCCAGGTTCTGACAAGATGTATCAAGACCTAAAGAAACTCTATTGGTGGCCTAACATAAAGGTAATCATCGCTGAATATGTTGGCAAGTGTTTAACATGCTCTAGAGTTAAAGCATAATGTCAGAAGCCATCCGGCTTACTGATACAACCAGAGATACCTACATAGAAATGGGAAAGAATAACAATGGATTTCGTTACAAAACTACCCAAAACATCAAGTGGACATGACACAATTTAGGTCATTATAGACCGCCTTACCAAATCAACACATTTTATCCCCACCAGAGCGACATATAGTATGGAAACACTTACAAGGTTGTATATAAAGGAAATATTTTCACGGCATGGAGTGCCGATATCCATCATATCAGATCATGACAGTCATTTCACATCCAGATTCTGGCAGTCAATGCAGAATTCTTTGGGTACTCAATTAGATATGAGTACGACATATCATCCCGAGACCGATGGACAAAGTGAAAGAACCATCCAAACACTTAAAGATATGCTTCAAGCATGTGTTATAGATTTTGGAAAAGGATGGGAGAGACACTTACCACTGGTAGAATTTTCTTACAAGAAACAGTTACCATGCCAGTATTAAAGCAACACCATTTAAGGCACTTTATGGTCGAAAGTGTCAATCACCTGTTTGCTGGGCCGAAGTTGGAGATGTTTAACTCACGGGACCAGAGATAATCCACGAAACCACCAAAAAGACAGTACAAATCTGACAACGCTTGCAAGCTGCAGGAGATCGGCAATGAAGTTATGCTAATGTAAGGCGAAAGCCTTTAGAATTCCAAGTTAGATATCATGTTATGTTAAAAGTGTCACCTCGAAAAGGTGTCGTTTGATTCGGAAAACAAGGAAAGCTTAACCCCCGATACATTGGAGCATTTAAGATCCTTAAAAGGGTTGGCCCAGTGGCATATAAACTTGAGCTTCCTGAAGAACTCAGTAATGTCCACAGTACTTTCCACGTTTCTAATCTAAAGAAATGCCTATCTGATGAATCCCTCATCATTCTAATAAAAGAGCTTCGGCTCGATGACAAACTTAACTTTGTGGAAGAACTAGTGGAAATCATGAATCGAGAAGTCAAGCAACTAAGACAAAGTCGTATTCCTATAGTCAAAATAAGATGGAACTCTAAAAGAGGACCAAAATTCATGTGGGAACGCGAAGATCAAATTCGTGCCAAGTATCCACATCTATTTCCAAACATCACTCCAACATCCAACTAAATCTCGGGACGAGATTTTTTAAGGTTGGGAGACTATAACAACCTATAATTTTTCCTATGTACATATCCATCTATTAAATTAGATGCAATTTTCCTCAATGTAATTTCCATCTATTAAATTAGATGCAACCATTTTCATGGAAAGATTTTTTTCTTTATTCCATCTATAATGTAACGTAACTTACATTACAAAAGTAAACGAGCTCACGCAACATACCAATGCAAATTTCATCAACGTTTATGTCAAGTAAACGTTATAATATGTCAAGCAATATGTTTTAATCACCATTTTACTATATGTTATCTATTTAACGTACTTGTCATAACGTTATTATAAAACGGCTTGATACGTTAAACATTTATACCAAAACCCTAACTATATTTAATGTTTACATACAAAGTAAATGTACAAACTAATAAGGCATGTGTTCAAATGTACAATATATAACTGTTGAATACATTTTCCCTCCTAAACCCTAGTACAACTCATTTGAGCTTATTGTACAATCCGATAAAGCATATAATTCAAACTAGCTCATTTCCCTTTATTTTCTTAAGGTTTTTGATACCACCTCTTTAGCATTAAGTACAAGCACCTCAATGCATCATATTTAAATATTCTTTCCATCCATTTCAGCCGCTACCCGTCCTAAAACCTAAAATCCTAACCCAAAAACCCTAATGAACCTGTCACCCCCTAACTAGATCAAACCAAGTTTAAACCAAGCAACCACCCTAACTCCACCATGACTCACCACCTTGCTAGCCACCTTCAACACCTTGTCACCACCCTAGCACCTAAGCACCTCCATGAATTACCTACTTAAACAAGTTGAACCTGTGTTCGACCGGGTCCTTGGTATGCCGCTCTCATTCAGCCAACACCTTGCACCTCACCATACTACCGTTCCTAGAGCTCTTCGCCTCTTAGTCCACACTACACACACAATACGAGCGCGAGAGGATCCCTACTCCATTCCAACTCTCTATATCCCTCTCTCTCTCTACTCTCAAGGTGAGGAGAGGCATGAGGTCCCTACTCTTATCTAGAGAGAGGCACTATATATACCACGAACACATACATACTTCTTCAATTCAACACATTTAAACTTAAAACATCTACTCACTCAAAGTTTCATGATCTAGCCAAGCTAACTATATCTCATATATGTAAGAAGGAAGTAGTATCTGTTAGCTTGTAGTAGAAGCCATCAAAGAGGCAGAAAAGAAGCTCTTGGATTATCTCAGAAATTCTTCGGTTAGTAAATTGCGCATTTTGACCATTTAACCTCATTCATGTACTAGTAAGCCTTTCTACTCGTTCAATAAGCTCTTGTATTATTTTAGATTATATATCAGTTCCTATACATCCTTATGATCACCACTTATTTCTTCAACTGTTGCTAAAGGTATAGAAACATGAGCCCTTAGCACATTCTCCTTATTCGTTAATGTGGCGACTTTAACAACTATTTTCTGTTCTTCTAATTTATTCACAGGAGAGTTCGTATCCCTCATTGTACCTTCCATCAAACTAGTATTTAAGGTACCTGAAGTCACAGCCTTCACAGTACCCTCGTCTTCCTTGTTCAGACTAGTAACACCATGACCATTTTTACCCATACTAAACGCAGGTTCAGCGACATTCGGCCCATTCGTATTACCAGCAGCAACATCAATAACGACACCACCATCATCAGCCCTAGTTGCATCCAAGGTTTCCACAACCATAGGAGATTTTACAACATTAACGTTTCTATAAGGCTGCATTAGCTTGCCATCTTTTCCCAAAATTTCCCCCCCAATATTCTGAACTTTTTTGGCTAAGTCACTCAATAGCGGAGCCGTCTTTTTGTTTGAATCTCCAATATCTTTCTTTTTATTTTTAGACTTAGACGATATGTTAAAGATTAATTATGTATATATATATATATATATATATATATAAACCAAGGGTAATATTGTCATTTTCATATTCTCAAGGGTATAAAATGTAATATTTTTATGTTAATTATAAAAATATATTTAAATATTATAAGAATTGATTTTATTAAAACCCGACACATTTGTCGTTATCATTCGTCGATCAAAACACTATAAAATCAAATATGTTATATATTTAACATAAATTATCATTCGCTAGCTTTTGAAGAAACTTAAAAAGATAAAACATTATCATTTAATCTATAACGTATCACGTTACTAGGGAGTTTCATGTGAGGGGTTTCATTTGGGTAGACGTTTTGACGAGTTGCTGGATTTACGATTTAAATTTTCCTAGCTCCTTAAACGTTTACTACATGACCTCTGGATTATGAAAGCCCGAACAGTGATACGATGTTTTCACAATATAACAAACCGTTAAACTTTATAAAATAAAGTTTGTAATCAAACTAAGACTTGACATATTACCTGTTGCTTGACGAGGCTGTTTACTCTCATTTGAATTAAATTTTAAATCAATCGACTACCTTATCAAGGTGAGTTCATAGTCCCACTTTTACATGTTTTCTAAATCCTGTGGGGAGATAAATGCTATAAACCATGAATACAAGTGTTTTTGAACTGTATGCTATCCTGATATGTTATTGCCTGAGTTTTCCTTCACTGTCAATATTTCTTAATCATGAAACATTAGTCACTTGTGAGTGAACGCGAATATTGTGAATAGATCTATTGGGGGTGACAACT
>BQNB010199763.1:0-11039 GCA_026074375.1 Tanacetum coccineum
CCACAAGGTTTTGATACAAAAAAAATATAATGAAAGATATAATGGGGAAAAATTCGAATAGAAAAAAAACAAAAGAAATAATCCGAAACAATAAAATCTAATAAGTTACCACAAACAAATCACTTAACCCAAATTTGGCTCTGATACCACTTGTTAGGATATCATTTCATCACCTTAAACACAAAAATAAGAAAAATAGATTTTAGAGAGAGAAAGTAAAAAAAAACAAAGAAAAATGGTTACTTGTTCATAAAAGAAAAATGAGAAGCAACACCCTCTCCACACTTGGAGAGGGCTTTAAATAGCTACAAGAAAGGACTATTCTTGTGGGCTTTGAGTTGGGCCGGATCATAACATGAATGGGCTTGAGCCCGACAACTAGGCCCAACTAGCTTAACTAAATTCCCGTAAACTACGATTTACTTATACAAGGCTCGGGAATATTTAATGACCATCACTTTAATAAAAGCACGGCTAACACCTTGGTGAGTGATTAATAAAGTATCCCAAATTTATTTTGCGGTTTTACACATAAAAATTCTTTGATATTCTTTATGTGGTAAAGCATTATAAATTACCATTTTAGCTTCATTATTTTTTGCAAGTTTCTTTTTAAGATCATCGTTTTA
The DNA here is from genome assembly GCA_026074375.1 of Tanacetum coccineum. Taxonomy (NCBI): domain Eukaryota; kingdom Viridiplantae; phylum Streptophyta; class Magnoliopsida; order Asterales; family Asteraceae; genus Tanacetum; species Tanacetum coccineum. The sequence goes on from BQNB010199763.1 coordinate 630, forward strand.
TTTATCAAATGGTAAAACCTAAAAAAAATGAATTTTAGCTTTTGAAAACTGAAAAGAACTAAACATTAAGCTTATTTAAACTTAGTAGGCAGGTGATGAAAACCATGCTATGAGCAAGTTTTTACCGTTTTGTTCATTTTTGGGTTTGTCCCAAACACCTATTAAAAGGTTTTGCACACTTTTAAACTGTAAAAGATTTAAATTGAACTGTGTATAACCAGGTTAACACTAAGTCATATGAACATAAACATACACTTTTTAACAAGAATTAAAAACCAAATAAAGCTAGAACACATGAACAGTTGTAAAAGACAATTTTTTGTATAAACTTAAATTTTCATTAAAGCAATAAAGGTTTACAAGACTTAAAAAAGTTAAATGACAGAATGTAAATTAAACATAAAACATTTAAAATTAAACCATTCTAAAAATTATATACTTTACATTTTTCTTTTTCCCTTTTCAATGTCTTCACTCTTGCCTTTTATATGCTGCATAGTCTCTTTACTTTGTGTTTCTTGGGTTTGTTTGGTGAGGAGAAACATAAGACATATTAGACCTTGTGATTTGAGTAGAGCCCAATGTGTTTGGATCATACCCTTTTGTGTCTCTGTTGTGGGATGAGCCAATGAAGTCATTTGGGATTGCCAAGGTGTAATCTAGATGGGACAAGTGATTTTTGGAGTGAAGTAAATCGTTTTGTCGTGGTTTACAGGCCACAGACACACGCATAATGCGTGTTTATGAATGGCGGGAAAAATGAAATGGGAAGATATACAGTGTTGTTGCAGGTTTGAAGTTTAAGGTTTTAGCAATTTTGGTCCCCCAAAGTGTATAATCATCACAAAGATAGTCCTGTATCTTGATCGTTAGACCTTTGAAGTTTTGTGGGGTTTGCACCGTTAGTCTCTAACATTAGTTGTCCTTGAGGGACTAACGGTGTAAGGGTATATGGGGTTTAGGGTTAACAATGTTAAAGGGGTTTTATTGTTTGGGCCAGGGGCTTATATTTGGGCCCGTTTGGATTTTAATTAAAAGAAATGGGCTTTTTATAAAGGTTTAAAAAGGATTAATAGGTAAGTGGGCTGACCTGGGCCCACTAGGTGGGTACGGGTGGGCCCACTTTTGGCAGTCTACGTTTTCAGGCTCGGTTTTCGATGCTCATTCCAAATCCACTTCCCGGGTTTGACTTTGACTTTTTCTTGACTTTGGCTTGGGTTGACTTTGGCTTCGATTTGGCGTTGTCTTTTCACGCTTTTCCGTTCCGTGCTTGTTTTTGTCCGTTTTGGCTTGATTTTTCGTCCTTTTCTTGGATATCCGTTTCCTGCACAAGATAAGTGAAAACATACAAATACAATGTATTCTTGGTACGTTTTTGGTCATTTAAGTCCGATTTTAATGGTGAAAAGTATGTGTAATTAAACGCATACCAAAATCCCCCATACTAAGACATTGTCGTGTCCTTACGTAATGCTATGAGATACACACTTAGAAAACTAAGAATCTCGATCCCCCTCGACTAATAACCTCGAAAAGTAGATAAGTGTTCATTAAGGGAATTAAAGACTCATAAGTTTTGAAAAGCCCCGTTTTTACCATTTAAACGTATACACTTATTCCTACACATATTTTTGTATTTTTTATTTTTCTCAATTTTTTTGTACTTTTCTTTTTAAGCAACTAACTAACTTATTTGACTTTTGTTATTTTATAACTTTTAAGGATCATAAAACAAGATGCATTTTGATCGGAAATTTGCCCCAAAAGGATAAATCATACGTCCCGACTTTTCACTTATCCCATAACATGCTTAAAACGAAATCAAGTTAAATATAACTTAAGATGTTAAACACTATCATATTGCAACTTTGTGAACCTTTTTATCACGAAAATTATCTTATCTTTGGCGTATTGTCCTATTTTTTGAATTTCACCCTTGATCAACGTTTTGCAAAAATTATATGTTTTCACGTTCATCGAGGAATAATGAGTTTTGAAGGAGAGATCATTCCATGTAGCGACTTTCGGTTAGGCACATCTCAACATTGCTGGCTTTAATGTGACCAAGACTCTTGACACCCCACTGAGATAGGTATCGGGACTCACGGACCTTCGGTTTCAAAAATTCTCAGATTTCCCGTATACACATAGCTTATAAAATAGAATAGTTAAAGTTCAAAAGCATATTTGAATTTAACAAAAAGAGATCTATTTATTAATTCACACTTAATATTAAACATTTATGCAATTGTAACCCTCGACCTTTTAGAAGGCTGCAACATCGGTTGTGAGCCGGCAAGATGCAGCAAACTTTTATCAGTCTCGGATTTTTATTCTTACTATGGGCTTTCTTTTAGAAGGCTGTAACATCGGTTGTGAGCCGGCAAGATACAACAAATTTTTATCAGCCCACAATTTATATTTATTATATTTTTTTCATTTTTCATCATCATTTTTTATTTTTTTTTTATTTTTTTTTACATAGAGAAGACTTCTTTTTGAAAAATTCAAGTATAAATTTGAACTAAGGCTAAAATTTTTGCTATATACTACATAAAAATTATTGATTTAAGTTTTATCTCCAAAAATAGCACGTACATAAAAATCTAAGATCCCCCTCATACTAGAATGAAACATTGTCCTCAATGTTTTAAGAAGGGTCTCTACGTAAATCCTAAGCCGTTTATGAATTATGCTAAAGATAAACGTTAGTCGATAAGATTAGGATATCGGATTCCCAAATGAAGCTGAGGATTTGAAGCTCTTGTGATCGAAGGACAAAACCGCGAGCACGAGAGGCTTCAAAAATCCGGGCAATCCTGGACAATAAACCACAAAACACAAAACACGAATAATGGAAGAGGCGAGCCTCCGCACAACAAAAAACACTTATTAGAAGATAGAATGGATAAGCATGGGTTGCCACCCACGAAGCGCCTTGTTTTTGTTAACCGAGTCACAAGCTTGACTCGACCCCGAATTCATTGGTCCATGGGGGAGCAAGTGGAAGATAAAATCTCCATCGGACTTTCATTCAAGTGGTTTGGATAAACATTGAATTTCATGAAAGTTCCACTCCGATGAGATACATCCGACATAAAAGAATGATAAATGGAGATGCCGGGGTCAAAAATGGTATCTTCATTCCCACAGGAGAGAAGATATGGTGGAGTAACGGGATACGTGAGAAATGGAAGAAAGATCCATACAATATAAGCAAAGAGAGGTTCACTTAAAAGTATGAAATCCAGATTAAGGGTGGGATGGGTGGGTAAAACATTAGTGTTAGCCTTAAAATATGGTGACATATCGGAATTACATTAGTTTTCATTAGGCAAGAACTACAGGGACTATAACTGTTAAGATAGTATAGTGTCCCTTGTCTTGACCTATATATACCCCCTCCATACTTCCATGGAGGGGTGAGGATTCATAATTTTGTAATAAGGTGTGTGTGTTTCTCTCTCTAGAAAACACACATCTTCCCTTTTCTCTCACTAATAATATGGCTTTCTATTTGTTTAATCCTCCCCGACCTCCGGATCTTTCTTGTGTAGCTAGTGATTTCTTATTATAACAATTGGTATCAAGAGCTAACCGGGGGTGTATTGTATTCGGGTGTGTTGTGTTAGTGATTTCGTTTTTTTTTTGTGCTTAATGGTTCGGCGCATTGTGCTTAATGATTCGGCTTAATGATTCATTGTGCTTATGGTATGAGGCTGAAACGAAGAGAAGAAGAAGGTACGTCAAGGTGTTTGATGTATTGCTTGAACCGATCGAGTGCATCGAACTAGTGTCCTTTGTTTCGATCGAACGAGTGTTTTTGTGTTTGGATCGAACGAGTGTTCGTTGTTTCGATCGAACGAGTGGTTTTTCAGTTTGGATCGAACGAGCAAGGATCGAACGAGCAAGGATCGAACTAGTGAGCATCGAACTAAAGAACCGAACGAGCGGAAATTTTCGATGATTCGAATCACGAGCGGGAAAATTTCGATGATTCCGAACGATTCGGAAATTTCCATGATCCGAACGAGCGGAAAGTTCGATGATACGAACGAGCGGAAAATTTTCGATGATCGAACTGATGCGGGAAAATTTCAAATGATTCGAACCGAGCGGATTTTTCGATGATCGATACGAACGGAAATTTTCGATGAATCGAACGAGCGCGAGGGTGGAACATTCAATGATCAAAACGAGCGGAATTTTCGAGGATCGAATGAACATGAGTCGGATCGAACGAACGGACTCGAACGAGCGGGATCGAACGAGTGGAATCGAACGAGAAAAAAATTTTCTGGATTCGAACGAAATTTTTTTTTTCTCAGCAATCTTGTTGACGAAAACGGTTATACAGTTTAAACAGCATAACTTTTGATCCGTCGTCCGTCTTTTTAGGCCCGTGACCTCTCAATCGAAGAGAAAAAGAGGGTCGGATCAAGCTTTGTAACCACCTTTAGCTAGTTAAGGATTTTCGAGGCCAAAAAAAAAAACTCGTTTTCATGATTTATTTACATTTTTCTAGTTTTTTTTGGTCATTTTTCGTCGCTGATTTGCTATCATATACTCACGGTTTTTGTTCTATTGATTTTGTAAAATCCGTAATTCATTTATCGGTTTTTAAATCATAGAATTGTAAAATCCCGTGGAATGTAACTTGTATTTCAACAACACAACAAACACGATACATAACACTAAAAACGATCCGAATAAGATTCACTAAATGACAAACGGCTAAAGATTCGGATTACGATGACAAGTGATCACGAAGTTGATTTGGTATACCTTATTTGAGCTTGAAGTTGGGTCTCACGAAGGCGTCTACTTATTTCATCATCGAGACTTCCTTCTATTTTTCTACCCCTTTTCTTCAAACCCAATCTATCGATTGATGACTTGCTTGAACGTACAACGGTTATGATTGAGATTGATTTATCTAGAGTACTAGCTGTCAGGGGTGGTTGGTTGTCAGACTGGTTAACTATCACTTAAAGAGGTTCACATTAGTAGTATCATGTCACACGCAAGAAAGACGATGTGATAAATTCAAGAGTGTGTTTTGTACTTTCTTATACTTTTCTGGTGGGTTATAGAGTACTTATAGATTTAATCTTGCCCACCGTTCTTCAAATCAACAAACGTGCAAGCTTAAGTTAAAAATTTGGGGATTTTACATCATTTTCAAGTTTGGCATATCGGGGTTTACTCAAAAGTGATCACACAATAGCGACAGAATTCCGAGGGTTGGTTAAGTTAGCCAGAGAGTTTCAAGGTTGAGTTAATAAATCAGCCATTCTACGGGATTCCGAAGACAATGGTTTTTACTTCACAGTTAAGTACAATTTTCAAGTTCTTCACGACATTTCTACACAAGACTTGATTATACCAAGTTTTCTGGATTATTTTTCTTTGCTTTATCTCCTCTACGGTTTGTGAAGTCAAAAGGGTAATGATTCTTTTGTATATCAAGATTTGTGCTTATGACAAGAACTTCTCGAGTATATGGACGTACACGACAATGATGCTTCCGAGAGTTCGCAACCATCATGGGGGAAAATGTGTACATCCGGGACTTAATTGACTTTGATGTTACCATGTCAACTTCCAGGGGGAAGTAGTGTATACTACTTCACTTAGAATGGTTTGTGAAGTATTCTGCAAACGTGAGAAGAACAGTTGCTGATTTCTCGCATGCACCCCCGAACGAATATTCACCAAGCCCTAATGACAAGAAGCAGTGGTCGTTGGTGTGGTTTGACTTCTACAAAATTCCGCTGTGCACTTTGATGACAAGTAGAAGATTGTTCAAGCTACATCAATGTTTCAGAATCTGCTCAAGATAGGGATGTTGGTTTGGGGGGAAGCTGATTCAGAAACTTCGCCAAAAAGGAGTCTATGAAGAAAGCTTTTCAAGACATGCTGCATGAGTTGGGGGGAAGTTAATCCAACTCATGCATACTACAATGGTTCCTGTACAAGTAAAGACACAGAAGATCCAAGCTGGAGTACAAGTTTCAAGACAAGGAGTACTCAGAAGACATCTTTAGCTCTGGAAGCGCTTTGGAAGACTTTATTTGTGTTGTATTTGTACCTGATAGGAACATTGTAAGTAATTTCGTATGTCCACATATTGGGGGAAGATTGTTAGCCCTAAAATATGGTGACTAATCCAGAATTACATTTATCATTTATAGTCGTGTCGGGTTAGTTTAGCTAGTCAAGCCCGGGACTATAAATACCCCCTCCATACTTCCATGGAGGGGTAGAAGTTCACATTTGTAAAGTGTGAGTGTGTGTGTCTTCCTTCTTTTCTCTCAACCACATACACAACTTCTCATATCTTATTTCTTTTTCTCTTTATTACAATGGCTAAATTTCTCTTTCACTTTACCATACCTCTAGATCGGTTGTTCTAAGGGTGAATCTTATGTTAACAAAGATGTAGAAGGTGAGTCTTCATGAATTTGAGTCGGTTGTGCAGTGGAATTGATGGGTGTATCAGAAAATGTCTTCTTAAAATATTCTTCAAACATTGGACCGAACAAATTATCTAAATCTTCTTTTGATGGAGTATTCATTTCTTCTGCTGATGAATTATGATTTATAAATCTTTGAAGCTCAGGTTCTAAACAATCGTGTTCAGAAGCCATAGTTGTAAGCTCGTCAAACTTGACATTTATGGTTTCCATAATCCTTTTAGTGCGTCTATTATAGATTTGAAACCCTCTTGATGTTTCCGAATAACCAATAAAGACTCCAATATCTGCTTTTGGTTTCATTTTCCCAAGATCGTCTTGATCATTTGTTGGATAACATAATAAACCAAACACATGAAAATATTCAACATTCAGCTTTCTGCCTCGTAATAACTCATAAGGTGTTTTGTTATGTCGTGTATAAATGATTGACCAATTTTGAGTAAAACAAGCGGTAGCCACTGCTTCAGCCCAAAGAAATTCAGGTAAACGAGAAAAGATAAGCATCGTTCGAGCAGCTTCAACAAGAGTTCTATTACGTCTTTCAACTACTCCATTTTGCTGAGGCGTTCGAGCAGTTGAAAATTGTTGCATGATGCCTAACTTTTCATAATAAGCTTTAAGAGTTGCATTCTTGAATTCAGTACCATTTTCTGTACGAATCTTGCAAACTTTGGCTTTATAATTCAGTTGAGCTTGAGCAATGAACTTCTTTATAATCTCTGGAGTTTCATATTTCGAATGAAGAAAGTAAACCCATGTATATCGAGAATAATCATCCACGATCACAAGAATATACTTCTTTCCATTGATTGAAGCTACCCGCATAAGACTGCGTTTCTGAATGGTAATCTGCAGAAAGAAGTTTATGTTAGCCAGCCGGATAGGTTTGTGGATAAAGATAAACCAAATCATGTGTACAAGCTTAAGAAAGCTCTTTATGGGTTGAAACAAGCTCCACGCGCGTGGTATGACATGTTGTCTTCGTTCCTGATATCCCAAGACTTCTCCAAAGGTTCAGTGGATCCCACATTGTTCATACGCAGAGATGGCAAAGAACTACTTCTGGTACAAATATATGTTGATTGATATAACTTGTGCTGGCATCTACCCTGAACTTTTAGACTATTTTCTAAAATCATGTGTTTAAAATTTAAGATGTCAATGATGGGCAAAATCTCATTTTTCTTAGGACTAAATATTTCTCAAAGTCCTAGAGGCATCTTTATTAACCAGTCAAAATTATTGCCCTTGAATCTTAATAGGAAATACGGTTTTGACTCTTGTGACCCAGTGGATACTCCCATGGTGGAGAAATCCAAACTGGATGAGGATAAAGAAGGGAAAGCCGTTGATCCATCGCACTATCATGGTATGATAGGCACCCTCCTTTATCTCACAGCCAATAGACCTGACCTACAATTTGCTATATGCATGTGTGCCCGATATCAGGCTCGGCCTACCAAAAAGAACTTAAATGCAGTAAAAAGGATCTTTCGATATCTAAAAGGAACTGTTAATCGGGGACTATGGTATCCGAAGGATTATTCGATTGCTCTAACAGCATCTGCAGATGCAGATCATGCTACTTGTCAAGATACACGCCGTAGCACATCTAGTAGTATGCAATTTTTGGGAGATAGACTTATCAGTTGGTCATCAAAAAGGCAGAAAAGTACTGCGATATCCAGTACGAAAGCTGAATATATTGCTTTGTCCGGCTATTGTGCTCAAATCCTTCGGATGAGATCACAGCTTACCGACTACGGCTTTGGTTTCAACAAAATTCCAATGTACTGTGATAACAAAAGCGCTATTGCCTTATGCTGCAACAACGTTCAACATTCCAGATCAAATAGCATATAGACATAGATTTCACCTTTTTCAAGGAACTTGTTGAGAAATGGGGTGATCGAACTTTACTTTTGTCGAATATGAAGTTCAAACGGCGGACATCTTCACTAAAGCTCTTGGCCGAGAAAGAATTGAATTTCTGATCAACAAGCTGGGAATGCGGAGTTTTACGTCGGAGACTCTGAAACAATTGGCAGATGAATGTTGATTGTATAGTGGTGCGTACCTATTAAATATCCTGTATTTATGTATATTAATATTTAAAACCATAAAAACCAAAAAGATTTTTCATTTTCATAAAACTTTTATAAAATCAAAATACAAAAATATAAAATATATAAAACCAAAGAAAAAATTAAAAAATAAGAAAAATTCAAAAAGAGGTAATAATGGCATGTCTTTTGAAAATCGATAACATTTACGGTCTTAGAAATGTCATTCAATAATGATACGAGGCTGTAAATGAAGTTCGAGCAGAAGTTACAAATGTTTTCAAAACATGCCAAATGGCTTGCTATTATTTCAGATAGTAACCCGGACATCATTTTAAAGGCAAGTATTCCGTCAAAAAGGAAACTTGACCTCTCAACGGGAATTTATTCTCGGGCATGGTCTACTTTATGACCATGCAAAGGCTTGTGTTTACTTTGCAACACAACCCGTGCTTCCTATGTACAATAAGTGTACGTATCAGTGCACTTATGTGTCAAAATAAGAGAAATCTTATTTTTATTGATAAAAAGTTGTCTTCATAATGAATCAGTATTTTCAATAATCACAAAAAGATTTTCAAAAGGTCAAATTCGACCACTACATGACAACAAGCTATTTAAATAGGAATATGGGTTTATTATTTGGAGGGGAGAAACGTCATCAAACAATCTTTATAAAAATGGTCTTTCAAAAATATGTTCACGAAATAAAAAGGATAAAGTTTTTGATATTGCAGGGAGAACATTTCAAGTGGGAGTTAATTTTTATTAATACAAGAGTTTAGAGGTATTTGTTTATATCTTTATGGACTTATTTGCAATTTTGAGACTTAGTGAATCAGGCCTTAAACTACTTCGATCTATATGGCCAAAAACCTCATAGTTTGTAAAGACTTAGGAATGATTGAAAAATACGTTAATAGTTTTCTAAAAGCCTTAACGTTGATTCTCACGGAATAGATTTAAGCTTATTAATTCTTCAAACACGATCTCGAATATGTATGCGTATAAGGTTTTGTTGATTCTGACGTGTCGAACCCAGCAAGGGGGAAGGAGTAGATGTATACTTGATAGTGTCCTTGGCCTTCTTTTGAGGTTAGCTTCTTTTGTCTTTTAAGGATTAGCTTCTTTTGATTTTAGGCCTTTTTGAATCTTTTGAGTGCACTATTTCAATCACATGGTGGAAGAGACATCTCGTCATTAGTCAGTATTCATCATTTAAGTCCCCAGGGGGAAGTGTTGGGAGTATAATTATTTAAAACGTTAGAAAAGTTCTTTTGATTCTGTTTATGCTTCCTAAAACGGTCATCCCTTATGTTATTCTTAAAAGAAGTAGAAATATTTGATAAAAGAGGTACACATAGGTATGATGATTCCTTAAGTCAGTCAGTATTCTGCAGAAAGAAATGAGTACATTTAGGACTTAGTTGACTTAGGTGTTATCATTTCGACTACCTAGAGGGAATAATTGTGACATTCAGGACTTAGTTGACTTTGGTGTTGCAATTTATATCATCAATATCCTGAAGAGAGAAATGCGCTCATCCGGGACTTAATTGACTTTGGTGTTGCGGTATCAAATTCTTAAAAGGGTTAATTGTCTACTTCGGATATCTGGGCTTTATACATCAAGACTACTTGATGCGGTTTGTAAGAAAGTTCTAATCTACTCAAGAAAGGATTGACGGTTTAGAGGGAAGCTAAGACAACATCAACATCAACACCAACCACACAAGCTCAAGTTATATATGTATCTGAATCTGTTCTATCCTCGAAGTTTGATGCAAAGACTTTCATAACATGGAAAGAAAGTTGAAGCAACGCTTAAGAGTGCTTGGACATAGAAAGATCAGACTGACACCCTCTTG
>BQNB010199765.1:0-11039 GCA_026074375.1 Tanacetum coccineum
CATGGAAATTTCTCTCTCGTATGCCTTCATTATGTCTTGATCTAAATCACCCAACATTGGTAGTTTCTTCAAAAACTTACTTTCAAACATTCTGTGCTTTACTCCTTTCAAAACTTTTTCCAGCGTAGCAGCATAAAACTTAACAATCTCCATGTACATGAGTCTGTTTTCATCTTTATTATTCAAATAAATCAGGCCTATATCTGCTCATCTACTATTAAATATGGTGCGTATTCTTTAATACCATGGAAAGTTAATTTTGGTGCTGTTAAGTTTACCTTGATTTGATAACTTTTTATTCCCAGTTGGAAATCATAAACCCTCTCCCAGATCACACAAATTCTGATAAACTTTATCAATGAGTTCAATAACTTGATTTTTTTACTATCAGCCTTCTTGCTTCGACAAACATAATATAAGTCTTCAATATCCTTTTTGTTCAAGTATTTGAAGTCAGCTTCAGAAAAACTATTTGGGTTATCGTTAGCTCTCATTACAAGAATTTAATCCATAAAATCTAACCCAAATTATTGATCAGTGACAAGTCTGACAACCTTTTCAATCCTGTGATTTGAGTAATAGTCTTTTAGATATTCCTAACTTTCTTTTGATTCTGCTTATATACTCTTCTATGCCATGAATCCTTCCAATGGTGAATTGATAACGGTGCATTTTCATTGAAAGTCTTAAACTCTTTTCGAACCTATCGATTTAACTTTTCTTCCAGATCAGGCTTTCTTCTGCATGAATCTTGTGGAGTGAAAAAATATACATCTTTTCTTTGGTATTTCCATACTTTAAGAAGAATAAGTTTTTATTATACAAACACCTCGGGGGTTCATTTGGATTCCTTTGTGATCCATAGAAAATAGGAGTCTTTGGTACTATATGTGGAATATCTTGTTGTCTACGTTCCCAAACTATCTGATTTTCCATAAAGTTTGTTGATTGTTCCAAATGGTAGGCGTATTCTTTCGCATTTTTGTACTGATTACTCAAAGTATCTCTCAATGTAGCCTCCATTCTTGTATGATCAAAGATAGTTGGAACACGTTTGTCAATATTATGAAATTCTGCAATCAACTTAGGTGTTTCATCTTCAGGAATCACCTCATCTTCATAACATTGTCCTCTTCTTATAAATCCCATTCTTGTTGTGGACTTGTTGTTTGGGTACATATTTTGTGGAGTCTTTACTTGAATATTTTGACGAAGAACCTCTTGTAGACTTTGATCTTTTTGACTTCTTACTTCTTTTCACTCTTTTCTCCCCCTCGAGAGGAGCATCATCTTCTTGATGTTCATCATGTTGTGAGTGAAAATCATCTTCCATGCAAGAAGTTATAGAAGGAGACGACTTTTCAAACTTACATCTCAATGCCTCCTGCAATACAATATCATTAGCTCGATCTTGAAGATTTCATTTTAACTTCAAATATAGTTGATATTGAAAAGCAGCTGATGAATCTATTTCGGTTGATGTGATTGTGGTTGGATGAACATGAACAACATTGGATTGTACATAACTTTTGAAAAGTTCTTCTATGATTGCTGGAGCGTGTGCATTAAATTCTTAAGAAACAAGAGCAGGTACTTCTGATCAAAAGGCATCACGATCTTCAATGATTATGTTAGCAATACATGGTTTCAAGTTGTATTTAATTAAATCATTTGTAGCATTCTCAACAATTTGTGGAACAACCTCATGTAGAATTTCATCAATCTTATTATGGGTTTCCTAGAATTTGGCAGTTGTGACACACTTTCTCTCCATGTCTTGAATCATATAACCTTGACGCCTACACATCATGCGAAGCGAACCTAGAAGATGAGAGTATTTGCTAGAAATTAGTTTCTTGACATGTGCGTGTTTTGATGTATTGGTAGTTGGGATTGAAACAATATCCGTCAATTTTTGATCAATTTTCTTATCCGAAGATAAGATTTTCCTAAGGGAACTAAGTGGTGTGGGAATTGTTGTCTGCGTCTCCTCATTCCTAATCTCTAAGCTACCCATATCATCATTTTGTTTCTCTTATTCCTTATCATCATCATCAGCAGCAAATTAAGGATTTTCCTTATGACTTTCGGGCTTTATCCTATCCTCAGAATCATCATCATCTTTCTCAACTATTTGCTTTTGCTTTATCGTTATTTTGAGTGACTTCCTTGGCGAACTTGATTCTTTAGCAGTCTGCTTCCTCTTCTTCATCTCTAGAGGATTAGCAAAAATGGTAGGCGACCTATGATCTCTAGGTGTATTCCTATTCGTTCCTTGGGTAGAAATAACCGGTTGTAGTTGATTCATTGGAACGGCTACCTTCATGAACACCGTCTCATACTCCTTAAAGTCATTAGTCTCCCAAATCTTTGATGTTAAGAAAGCATCTGGAATAAGCATTCCTCAAACTGAGACATTCCCCGTTGTATATACATTAACCAATGGAACATCATCCTTGATAGAATGATAATACTCTTCAATCCTCTTATGAATGTTGGGGAATTTCTTCATCAGATCCGTAATAATGAACTTGATGAATCAAGGATACTAGATAGCTTCCTTTATCTGAAGCACATTATTCATAAAGTCCCGCCAAAGAAGAGCAGCATAATAAACATTTGTTTGGTTGATTACAGCATGAAACAACTAAAGAATGTTGATATTGGTCTGATCATGGCCAGATGTTCTTGTTGTTAAACAGCGGTTGAATACTTTGAACATGTTCTACCATGGTTGAGCTAAATTCTTAGTAAAGAAAGCACTCACTTTGTCGATAACACCTTGATAACCAACTCAATTCATGAATGCTTCAATAGTGTGGATGTTAGTTGGTGCGACAAATGGATTCTCAAGAGTTTCCTTTGGTAATTATAGAGTATCTATGAACATGTCCACAATATATATATGAATTGTTCAGTATTCAGCAAGAACTTGATCGTGTCCTTAGTGTCTGGTACCTTGCTCACCATCCTCCAGAATTGTTGTAGGTACACAGCAGGAACATCGGCAGTTGCAGTTAATGCATAACTAAGACAATGATCAAGTAATATCAGCCCAACTATCTTGCATTCAAGAGAGCAAGGAATACGCTGTAACACCGCATAATTGTTGCATCTCCTTATTGATTTGTATTGTGGAACAAGTTGAGCTGCTGGTATCACGTGTTAAGCCATGTGGAATACTGTATGATGACATGAAATGATTAGTGAAATGAGATATAGTTTGAAATTTATACATATATAACATTTTTGTCTCTTTCCACTCTGTCTGTTTTATATGCCCTGGCATTTCTTTTTGAGCATATTCTGATAATTTTCTTTCTCATGTGCCAATTCTTGCTTTTTCAGACACATGCCATACGATTTATTCGAATTATTCTTTTAAACTCATTTTGTATGCTCTGACAATTTTTTTTCGAGCATACATTGATTTGCTTTTTCGCATATGGATTTTATCTCTCTTTCTATTTGATTTTCCTCACCAAAAAGCATTTGTGAAATGATACTCTTTTAAAGAATAATGAAGAAATACTTTGATTTAGAAAAGACCAATTTGGCAAAAATTCAATTTGTGACAACCATTGATATTTAAGAAATCCAATAGTATAACTTCATATTCTCAAAAACTTTTAGTAAAAGAATACCATTTATTTAACACAAAAATACAGCCTTTTGATTTTGAAATTGAGATAACTTTTCCAAAACATAAGTTTTTCAAAGATGTCTTGAAAACAATGATTTAGTCAACCAATCTAATGAAATAATAATTGGATGGTCACCAAGCCACTCACTCCTCATTCTATTCAATGCAAAAAATAGTCGAAACCAGACATGACTTAGACCATTTACACAATTACGTTCAATAGATAGTTACAAATCACCTTTTGAACAACTTTTAAAACAATCTTTTCAAATCGTTTGAACATAACATTTATGAATCATGAGAAACTTTATGATCACAGACAGGCGGAGCTCACTTTTGCATTTCTACTTTATGTTCCTTCTCTTATTTTGAAATCATTGATCAGTTGACTGAAATTTTTTGTTAAACAAAACATAATCTTAGATATGATATTTGGATGGCCAGTAGATTGCTCAATCCTCATCCTGTTAAATTCAAGAAACAGTCGTAACCAGACACAATCTTCACCATTTAATCTATTTATCAATATAAAATATGATTTGGAAACAAAATTGTTAGGAATCCAAAAAAGGATCGTTCACTCCACGTAGTTTACATTTCTAGCTCGTAGTCCACGTAGTATTATTTAGTAAGCTAACCAGGGCGACTTATGGAAAGCCCATAAAAAGCCCGGCCCGACTCGACATTGTAAGACTATTTATACCCTCTACACCTATGGAGAGGGTGGTTGGTTGATTCATTTTACACACACATAATAGTGTGTTTTTCATAAGTTTCTCATTCCATCTCTCTTTCTCTAACTCTCTCTAGTTCTTCACTTGTGTGAATTTGGGATCCTACAATTGGTATCAAGAGCCATGGGATAGGATAAGTGATTTGTGGTTTTTGTTTATGTGCTTATTTTCACATCTTATTTAGGACTTATATTCTATTCGGCTTATTTTTTTAATTTCAAGCTCTTTTTTATTTAGTTCTTTCTTTGTCTTATTATTCAGTGGATATTAAGCTTATCTCAAATAGTTTTTTTAACAATATTTGTTGTTTCCTTATCTCCAACAGTGGTTAAAAAAGGTTGTTGTTTTCTTCATATCAAACTGTGATTTACAAAAGTCAAACACAACTTATTTTGAAACTTTTTCTGGGCTTATCTGAGTTATACAAATCTGATTATTTTTGTTGCTTATAGCTTGTTTAGATCTCGGCTTATTATGTATTTTGGAGTGTTTGGATCGGCTTATTTGTTATATTTTTATTAAATCTTACTTTCTAAAAACTAATATAGCTTAGTTAGATCTTTGGAGCACAGCTTTATAAGGATTAAAACATCTTATTTGTTCACCTTAGTGTGCTCATGTGGTTTGTGTTGAGCTTATTAGATACGGTTTATCGTGCTTCTAATATATTGTATGCTTATTTGATAATCAGCTTGATATTTAGTGCTTATTGTCGCAAGATCTTCATAGAAAAGGTAATAACTGCTTTTTAAGTGGCTTATTTTGTTGGATAAGTTAGCTTTTTTTGGGAATATTCTTGAAGCTAGCGAAACATGATTTGAAGGAAACGAAACATGTATAAACAAGTTCAAGCGAAATATGTGTTAACAACTGTGCGAAACATGCATGTTTAAGACGTTGAACCAAATATGTTTTAACTGTTAAGCAAAATATGTATGCAGGTTAATACTCAAGCGAAACATGTCATTTACTAGAAACAAACTCTGCCAAATTTCTTTTCACTTGTGCGAAACATGTAATTCGATTTATTGAGTGAAATATGTATGCCGGTTGAAGTTCAAGCAAAACGTTACATTTTCTAAAATGAAACTCTGCCCAAATTTACTCGATTATATGAAATATGTATTAAGAACAACACGTGTAACAATTTAAAGGGTAAACGTGTCAGTTTTGATTTGCTTCAGGTTTTTTTTCTCGATTTCGAGTTTTGTTGGCGGGTCTTCTAACGACTACCATTACGATCGCGGTCCTTCAACGATCATCGTAGTGTGTTTTGTTTTTGCCGACGATAATCGTACTTGTTCGCGAGAAGGGAAACATAAACGTTATCATTTTCATACAATTCAACGAAGAAGATGATACAGAACGTCTGTGCATGACATAATTTTTTTAATATAATTTGAAAATTTATATTTTCATTTTTAACCTTAATCTTTCAAAAGGTTTCATTCTTAACCCTTTAATTTCATAAAGTTTAATTTTAGCCCTTAGTTATATAATAACTTTATCATTAGCCCTTAGCCTTAATATAAGTTTATATTTAACCTTTGTTTTTAAAAACAATTTCATTTTACCTCTTTGTTTTCTAAATTCATTTTACTTAGTTTTTTGTTTATTTTTGTTTAGCCCTTTAGTTTTAATCGTTCTCATCCCTAATCCTTATTTAAAGTTTTTTATAATAATTGTTAATTATGATCAAGTACTTTAACGTCAATAACGATTTCATCACCAAACCACATCAAATCACTTAATCTACTTAAGATCCTTAATTTCATCTCACACATCGAATTTCAATGGAATCTTTGAATTCTAATTCACAAGAGAGAGAGTTGCATCAGTTGAAACAAATGCAACACAAAGCAAATGAAAGTTGCATGAGATATTTTCGACTACTTCAATCACATCTCCATGTTCTTTCATACAATGAATTTAAAATCAATGTGATTTTATATTTACTAATAAGTAAAAATCATCCTTAAACATCATATAAAGATACGATATCAGATATTTATTATTAACAATTTTTTATATCTAACTGCTAATGGAAAAAATAGTAAAAAAGTATGATTTTCAATAATTAGTAAATAAAAAATTCACATTACGTGAAATAGTTTGTTCAACAACATTTAGAACATGTAATTAAAAATTCTTACAGCATCAAATAGAGATACAATATGATATTAATTATTGATAATTTTTTATATTTTATTGCTACTGGAAAACCAGTAAAAAGTATAATTATTGCATATTATTTTCTATAAAAGTCACATGACGTGACATAGCTTGCCCTATGTCACTTACAACTGGTATGTAAAGATCCTTTAAACATTAGATAGAGATGCAATATCCGATATTAATTACTGATAATTTTGTATGCCTAATTGCTACTAGAAAACCAGTGAAAGGTATGATTTTTACATATTATTAAATATAAAAGTCACATGAGCTATATTACTTTGCTCTATATTACTTACAACCTATATTTAAATATCTAAAAAATATCTGATAAAGATACAATATCTGATATTAATTACCTATAATTTTTTATATTTAATTTCTTCTAAAAAACCATTAAAAATTATGATTTTCTCTAATTATTAGGTATAAAAGTCACATGATGTGACATAGTTTGCTCTATATCACTTAGATCTAATAAATAAACATTGTAAATGCATTTAAGAGATATACATTATCTTATGTTAACTACTAGTAATTTTTTATATTTAATTGCTACTGGAAAAACTAGTAGAAAGTATGATTTTCACTGATTAGTAAATATAAAATCACATGACTTGAGAAAATTTGATTTATATCATTTAAGACTTGTAACCAAATATTCTTAATACATTATATAGAGATACAATATCTAATATTTACTAATGTTATTTTTTATATTTAAATTATACTTAAAAGACAAATAAAAAAGAATGATTTTAACTTATTATAAAATATATATAAGTCATATGATGTGACATAGTGTGTTATATATCACTTACAACTTATAATTAAACATCCTTAAACATCGTAAAAAGATATCAGATATTTACTATTAACATTTTTTTTATATCTAATTGCTAATGGAAAAAATAGTAAAAAAGTATGATTTTCAATAATTGTTAAATAAAAAATTCACATGACGTGAAATAGTTTGCTCTATAACATTTAAAACTTGTAATTAAAAATTCTTACAGCATCAGATAGAGGTACAATATATGATATTAATTATTGATTTTTTTATATATTTTATTGCTGCTTGAAAACCAGTAAAAAGTATAATTATTACATATTATTTTATATAAAAGTCACATGATGTGACATAGCTTGCCCATTATCACTTACAACTGGTACTTAAAGATCCTTTAAACAATAGATAGAGATACAATATCTGATATTAATTACTGATTATTTTTTATGTTTAATTGCTACTAGAAAACCAGTAAAAGGTATGATTTTCACTTATTATTAAATATAAAAGTCACATGAGCTATATTACTTTGCTCAATATCACTTACAACCTATATTTAAGTATCCAAAAAATATTTTATAAAGATACAATATCTAATATTAATTACCAATAATTTTTTATATTTAATTTCTACTAAAAAACAAGTAAAAAGTATGATTTTCACCAATCATTAGGTATAAAAGTCACATGATGTGACATAATTTGCTCTATATCACTTAGAACTAGTAAATAAACATTGTTAACACATTTAAGAGATATACATTATCTTATGTTAACCACTAGTAACTTTTTTATATTTAATTGCTACTGGAAAAACTAGTAGAAAGTATGATTTTTACTTATTAGTAAATATAAAATCGCATGACCTGAGATAATTTGATTTATATCATTTAGAACTTGTAACCAAAATATTTTTAAAACATTATATAGAGATAGAATATCTCATACTTACTAATGTTATAATTTTATATTTAAATTATACTTAAAAGATGAGTAAAAAATTATGATTTTAACTTATTATTAAATATATATATGTCATATGATGTGACATAGTGTGCTATATATCACTTATAACTTATAATTAAACATCCTTAAACATCGTATAAAGATACGGTATCAGATATTTATTATTAACAAAATTTTTATATCTAATTGCTAATGGAAAAATAGTAAAAAGTATGATTTTCAATCATTATTAAATAAAAAATTCACAAGATGTGAAATAGTTTGCTTTATAACATTTAGAACTTGTAATTAAAAATTCTTACAACATCAGATAGAGATACAATATATGATATTAATTATTAATAATTTTTTATATTTTATTGCTGTTGGAAAACCAGTAAAAAGTATAGTTATTACTTATTATTTTATATAAAAGTCACATGATGTGAAATAGCTTGCCTTATATCACCTACAACTGGTACGTAAAGATTATTTAAACATTAGATAGAGATGCAATATCTGATATTAATTACTGATATTTTTTTATGTTTAATTGCTACTAGAAAACCAGTAAAAGGTATGATTTTCACTTATTATTAAACATGAGCTATATTACTTTGCTCTATATCACTTACAACCTATACTTAAATATCCAAAAAATATCTGATAAAGATACAATATCTAATATTAATTACCAATAATTTTTTTTATTTATGATTTCCACTAATTATTAGGAATAAAAGTCACATGATGTCACATAGTTTGCTCTATATCACTTAGAACTAATAAATAAACATTGTTAACACATTTAAGAGATATACATTATCTTATGTTAACTAATAGTAATTTTTTTTATTTTTAATTGCTACTGAAAAAACTAGTAGAAAATACGATTTTCACTTATTAGTAAATATAAAATCACATGACCTGAGATAATTTGATTTATATCATTTAAAGCTTGTAACCAAATATTCTTAAAACATTATATAGAGATACAATATCTGATATTTACTAATGTTATTTTTTATATTTAAAGTATACTTAAAAGACAAGTAAAAAAGTATGATTTTAACTTATTATTAAATATTTATAAGTCATACGATGTGACATAGTGTGCTATATATCACTTATAACTTATAATTAAACATCCTTAAACATCATATAAAGATACGGTATCACATATTTATTATTAACAATTTTTTATATCTAATTGCTAATGGAAAAAATAGTAAAAAAGTATGATTTTTAATAATTAGTAAATAAAAAATTCACATGACGTGAAATAGTTTGCTCTATAACATTTAGAACTTGTAATTAAAAATTCTTACAGCATCAGATAAAGATACAATATGATATTAATTATTGATAACTTTTTATATTTTATTGCTGTTGGAAAACCAGCAAAAAGTATAATTATTTCATATTATTTTATTTAAAAGTCACATGATGTGACATAGCTTGCCCTATATCACTTACAACTGGTATGTAAAGATTCTTTAAACAATAGATAGAGATGCAATATTTGATATTAATTACTGATATTTTTTATGTTTAATTGCTACTAGAAAACCAGTAAAAGGTATGATTTTCACTTATTATTAAACATGAGCTATATTACTTTCCTCTATATCACTTACAACCTATATTTAAATATCCAAAAAATATCTGATAAAGATACAATATCTAATATTAATTACCAATAATTTTTTTTATTTAATATCTACTGAAAAACTAGTAAAAATTATGATTTTCACTAATTATTAGGAATAAAAGTCACATGATGTGACTTAGTTTGCTCTATATCAATTAGAACTAATAAATAAACATTGTTAACACATTTAAGAGATATACATTATCTTATGTTAACTACTAGTAATTTTTTTATATTTAATTGCTACTGAAAAAACTAGTAGAAAGTACGATTTTCACTTATTAGTAAATATAAAATCACATGACCTGAGATAATTGGATTTATATCATTTAAAACTTGTAACCAAATATTCTTAAAACATTATATAGAGATACAATATCTGATATTTACTAATGTTATTTTTTATATTTAAAGTATACTTAAAAGACAAGTAAAAAAGTATGATTTTAACTTATTATTAAATATTTATAAGTCATATGATGTGACATAGTGTGCTATATATCACTTATAACTTATAATTAACATCCTTAAACATCATATAAAGATATGGTATCACATATTTATTATTAAATTTTTTTTATCTAATTACTAACGGAAAAAATAGTAAAAAAGTATGATTTTCAATAATTAGTAAATAAAAAATTAACATGACATGAAATAGTTTGCTCTATAACATTTAGAACTTGTAATTAAAAATTCTTACAGCATTAGATAGGGATATAATATATGATATTAATTATTGGTAACTTTTTATATTTTATTGCTGCTAAAAAACCAGTAAAAAGTATAATTGTTTCATATTATTTTATTTAAAAGTCACATGATGTGACATAGCTTGCCCTATATCACTTACAACTGGTACGTAAAGATTCTTTAAACATTAGATAGAGATGCAATATCTGATATTAATTACTGATATTTTTTTATGTTTAATTGCTACTAGAAAACCAGTGAAAGGTATGATTTTCACTTATTTAAATTATACTTAAAAGACAAGTAATAAAGTATGATTTTAACTTTTTATTAAATATATATAAGTCATATGATGTGACATAGTATGCTATATATCACTTAAAACTTATAATTAAACATCCTTAAACA
>BQNB010199766.1:0-11038 GCA_026074375.1 Tanacetum coccineum
GGGTTTTTGGTATAGGGTTTAGTGGTTAGGGGTTTAGGGTTTTTGGTATATGGTTTAGTGGTTAGGGGTTTAGGGTTTTTGGTATAGGGTTTAGTGGTTAGGGGTTTAGGGTTTAGTGGTTAGGGGTTTAGGGTTTTTGGTATAGGGATTAGTGGTTAGGGAGGGGGGGTTAGGGTTATTGGCATAGGGTTTAGTGGTTAGGGGTTTATGGTTTTTGTATAGGGTTTAGTGGTTAGGTGTTTAGGGTTTTTGGTATAGGGTTTAGTGGTTAAGGGTTTAGGTTTTTGGTATAAGGTTTAGTGGTTAGGGGTTTAGGGTTTTTGGTATAGGTTTTAAAGTTTATATATATATCACTTGTGATATTATACATAGTGGTTGGGGTTTAGGGTTTTTGGTATAAGGTTTAGTGGTTAGAGGTTTAGAGTTTTTGGTATAGATTTTAAAGTTTATGTATATATCACTTGTGATATTATACCTAGTGGTTAGGGATTAGGGTTTTGGGTATAGGGTTTAATGGTTAGGGTTTAATGTTTTTGGTATATATTTTAAAGTTTATGTATATATCACTTGTGATATTAAACCTACTGGTTAGGGTTTAGGGTTCTTGGTATAGGGTTTAATGGTTATGGGACATGAATGATGTATACTTTTAGTTCTTTTATTACTTTATCACTTGTGATATTACTTATACGTTGAATACCATAATTAGTGTTACATTATATTGCTTTATCACCTGTGATATTACACATATGTAGAATATCTCTTGTGTTCGGTTGACCTAACTCTAATCTCTCATATTATCACAACAATCATCACAGTATCAAAATGTATAAAAAAATTAATCAGTAAAACACACTAATAATGATTCTCTAATAGTAATACTTATGAAAACACACGAAAACGTATGAAAGCGCACAAAAACAGAAAAGCACGTGAAAAGGCGCAAAAGTTGACAGAACGAGCGAAAGCCAGCGGAACACGCGAAAGTCGGCGTATATGCACGAAAGCTGGCGTAAACGCGCGTAAGTCGACGTAAACGCGCGAAAGCAGACAAAATCGCCCAAAATGAGGGCGAAAGAGTGCGAAAACGTAAGAAAACGTAAAAAAACGTGCGAAAGCGAACGAAAACAGAAGAAAAAATGTAAAGACAGACGAGGTAACACACAAGCTTTCAAGGACACAAGTAGGAGTAAGGAATGTTTCTTCTTAACATCTCCAACACAGTGCAACTGCTGCTACCTAACCGCCCAGATCTACTCACCGCTACCAACGTGTCAGATCTACTCATCGCCGCCACCCTATTCCAGCCACCGTGTATCAGGTGTTGCTCGTGTTCAAACCGCAGAACTAGTCACTGTCGTTAGGTGCTGCTCGTGAGCATCAGGTGTTGTTGGAACATGTCGCTACTGTCGTCGGAGTTAGCCACACCGCCGTTATGCCGCTGCGCCTCTACAGTTGCCGAAGTCACAATGATGTGATGAACAAAACCACGATTCGCAGAACAAACACCACCTTATACCAACTATCTTTTGCTTTCTTTCCCAAACTTTATGTTTTTTCTTTTATCAAAATAACTCAAAGGGATGTTAGGATTAAAGTGGAGGTTGCCATTAAAAATAAAATTAAACAAATTTTTTTTGGAAAAAAGAATAAATGTTACATAAATGGTCCTTGTGGTTTTGATGGACGTGAAAGGACTAAAATACCCCTGCCGTTAACGAAAAAGTGGATGGAAAAAAAGTCAAAGGACCGGTCAACTCAAAATGGACAACTATAGGGACGCCTGGTGTAATTTCGGTACTTTTAGGACAAAAGTTGTAATTTCGGGACAACCACAAGGACGATCTATGTACTTAACTCTTATTTTTTAATGTCAAACATGATAAATCATTTAATGTTTTACACAAATATTTATACTCATTTCATGACATCATGTTGAGTGTTCAAACTTACGGATATGTTAAATTACATGTGATACTTCAAACGGGTTTGATTATAAAATATTAAAATTATTCGTTATTCACCAACTTCTATAAATAAAGTGTTTTGATTTAAGGGTGGATAAATGATTAGAAAGCTAAGGATGTGTACTTTTCAATGCCAATAACGATGAATCAGTTGGAGCTTCACACAAATATTTATACCCGTTTTATGAAAGCATGTGAAGTGTTCTAACTTACAGATTAGTGTAATATCACAAGTGATATATCAAACAAAATACTGTATCGAGAAAAAACAAAAAAATACAAAAAAAACAAAAAAAAAGTTTGTCGAAAGTATATGAAAGTGCCCCTCTATTGAAAGATAATTAAATGCTCGTCACGATGGTGTAATTTATGTATCTTAACGTTTTACGATTTTTACGATATGCAATTTTTAAAAAATAGGGGTGAAAATGTGTTTTAATTACAAAACACAAATGTAGGAAGAGGGTGGTGGATGTTTGTTAAGGTTTAATGTTGTTCATTAGATAAAATTAAATTTTAGATTAATCTCCACCATTAGATCAAACCCAAATAAATTGTGGAGATTTGTCCCTTGGTATGTGAAGAGAAACTAGTATGCAAATGAACTTTTCTCATAGAAGAATATAGTATCAAATTATGTTGATTATTTGAACATTATATCGTTGATGACTTATTAATGTCAATGTTCCATTTTGGCAAACGTTCAACTTTGGTTAAATGCATGTAATTGAAGTTGTTAATTAGCAACAGAGACCATGGACTTATTTCACTAAGGCAACTAGAATATTTTTGGCCTCAATCGTCCAACTATATTCAACAATGGTATTGTACATTTATTTTTGTGTAATAACAAGTATGTTGGCTCGTGCTCCGCTGCGAGACGATGGGTGGGCGTCGTTGTTGTTGATGTCGATACGGTCGTTACTAACAACGGGTTTTGTTTATTGTGTTTCGTCTTATAAAAGTATAAGCTTACATGTAACCTTTTTTTGCAACACAAACTGATTAAAAGTATATGTAAAAAAAGCATCCTGAAGAGTGCGTGACAATGTAATTTATAAAACGAAAATCAACATATACAATTCATACAATAACCAAACTTAATGAACCCAATCATCTAGTGATTTTACTTCATTGTGAGCATATGCAACCATTTTCAAGACGCCAACATGGAATAACCTGTGAAAGTAGTAATCAAGGGTTAAGCAGAGAGCTTTTGCAACCATATAAACATAGCTAATAAATGTGAGAGCCATATATACTGCTTGATATCAAACCAACAATGCCTACTTCTTAACTAACTGCTAAGGATACCATTTATAAAAAGTGATTGGATGTTTAAAATGGCTAATAAGGACAACTATTCTTTTAGTATAATACTATACAAAGATAATGAGAAGCTTATAATCTTTTTTTTGGGCTACTTGACCTTATGTGACAGATGACAGATTCTAAAAGATTAAGTATGAGAATTAAGTTCATGTAGATTATATGATTACATAAATCTTTTTGTTGCATTTTGTAAGTGTTGGAATTTAACAATCAAGTTAACCATTAACTCTTACGAGTACGCAGCGGATAGATCTAGTCTGGTACATATAATTAACATACATTAAACATAACAAGGGACATGAAAATAAATAGAATACTTCTAGACAAGTTGTGTAAGAATTTCATAGTACGTTTTACGTCTCAAAATTGAAGAAATGCTTAGCTGATGACCAGCTGCTATACCGTTGGAATGAATAATCCAAGTTGAACGAAAATTAATTTCAACGAAGAACCCGTCGAGATTAAGGGACCTAGTGGTCAAGCGTCTGAAGCAGAAGAGAGGTCTGAGTTCACCTGGAGGCGGAAGACCAAATGCAAAATAAATACCCGCACCTTTTCACAACTCGCACCCAGGCATGCAGAGGTTACGGTCCTAAAAACTTTAAGGACAAAGCTCTTACGGGAAAATGTCACAACCCGAGAATTTCCGTTTAATAAAATAGTCGTTTCTGTTTAGAAATTTGAATTTTTAAAAGTTCGTTAAGCTTTTCCGTTTAACCGGGAAGTTGTTTCGTTATTATCTGAGAATCGTCACCTGGAGCGACACTCGGGACACCAAACGTTGTAGTATTTTGGCAATAGCCACGTTTTTATGTTTTAAAGCAATATTTAAAATTTTGTAATTTTCTGTGTTACCGTTACTCGTTTCGTTATTTACGTCTACGCGTTTTAATCTATACATATGCATGTGCATGTAAAGTGGCTTTGAAATTAAATGTTTTGAGCACGTAGTGATCCTAGAATGTGGGTAATCATTTTTTTGCCCCCCCTTAGGTCTCATCATAACCTGTTATGTATGTATACATACAATAGGATGTCAAATTGAAATCAATTATTCTAGAACAAAAGCTTCATGATTGTGGCAAAGGACTATACTAGGTTTTGTGTGATAGAGGGAGTCATTGGTCCCCTATTCCTTGTCCCCTAACCAAACCGACTCACACACTAGTGTGTGTGAATGTGTGTGTGATTTTTGTAGATATATTCACTTGTCCCATTTCATTTCTTTCATTCACCAAAACATTTTCTCTTGTGCTTTCTCTCTCTAAAACACACATACATATTTCTTTTCTTTCTTTGCCGAACCATCAAAAACACACACCCAAATCCATTCATTTTTAATCTTTGATCAACCATTTCAAGATAATGGTTCAAGGAGAATTGTTTATTATCATCGAGTATTTTATAAAAACAACGTTTGAGGTGTTCTTTAGTTCTAAACCATCTCTTTCGAGTCGCGTTTCTTTGTAATCATCTCTACTTTTTTTCATAAACAAATTGGACTTTTGCATTCGTATGATCATCCGAAAAAGGTGTACAAAGCGGATCGTCATGAAAATCATTATCTAATTTTCTATAAAACTACAAGTCTCTAAGTTTAATCTTTTGTTTATAAATGGAAGAACATAAAAAGTAGTTGTACTTTTGCGTTTAAAAGTTCGTTGTGACTATTTTGATATATATATTGTTATCATTACGGTTATATCGTTTATTTAAGATTTATCGTATATTAAGTTTAAATATTGTTGGCGGAAGAAATTAATGTTCGATGTTGGATTGTTTGAAGCGTAAAACTGAATGATACGAAGAGGTTTTAGTTTAGAAAACGGAATTGTTGCGATATTTGAGTGTTGTCGAAAATAGATCGGAATATTCTTTCGATCAATAAAAGAATGTACTTTGTAAACGATATTTTCAACGAGTTCTAGGTTGATATAAATCGAAAGTCCGATATTTTTAGAAAGGTCAATGCCGGAATTTTGCAAAATTTATAAACGTCGAAAATATACTTTTATTTATCAAACTTATGATAAAAATTATAAAAAAAAAAAAAAAATTAGATAAAACGTAAGTGCAAGTTTAGGTCAACATTTTAGATTATTGATCAACGTAATTTGTCAGGGGACACTAAAAGATGAAATGCACTAAAAGACGAAATACACTAAAAGAAGAAATACACTAAGAGACGAAATACACTAAAAGATGAAATACACTAAAAGACGAAATACACTAAAAGATGAAATGCACTAAAAGACGAAATACACTAAAAGACGAAATACACTAAAAGACGAAATATTTTCGAAGATGTTTCAAAACGTCGAGACTTGTCAAAACTATAACTTGTCGAAAGTACTGTTGTTAAAAAGGGGAACGCCGTGTCTACTCGTGTTCAATGATCATTCTTGCGTAAAGCGTTATTCGTTGTACATTCATTCTTAAACGACGACTTATGATAGGTTGTCGCTAGAACCGTGAGATTTAATTTCACTTGATTGATTCCTTTTGATCCATTACCCTTATAAAGGGAGTTCATAGCCACACTCTTTACGTCGTTTTGACTAAATGTTTTTATAACTTGGGGTGAAGAAACATTGCTTGTTTTTAAAACTGGACACAAGTACTTTACGTGAGATTTTCCCTATTTACGTGTTGCCTAAGTAGCTTTTAGAACCACACTCTGTCCCGAACTATCATGACTGTTCAATTCTTTTTGACTGGAGTACCGTCCGAGGGAGCCGCGAAATGAAATAAATAGATCAATTGAGACTAATTATTCCCTATCCGGGTGAGTACGCTCACTACCCACGGGGCCGCCCGATAACGGATATATGACATGTCGTACGTTAGGTTGACTTTGGTCGGAACACCAGGAAGGGCAAACAAATACTTATAAGCAATGTAACATGCAATCTTAGCTAATTAGCTTTAGGTGTCATGAGCATAAGGCAGCGTAATACTTTTTATTGAAGTTGTATCTTTTATAACTGTCGCATACGTTTTGAAGCTTATGGACCTTTTAAACAACGTTTGAACGTAAACCTATGAATTCACTCAACTTTAATGTTGACGTTTTATTAAAAGCATGTTTTTCTCAGGTGCTTAGCATGGATGTTGTTTCTTGACATATGTGAAGACTATTTTGCCTGTACCCTTAGGAGATTTTTCCTAAGAAATTATCTATGGCTTAAATACCGTTGTTGAAACTTATTAAGCTTCCGCACTTTAAACTCTGAATCTTTAAATATAATCGATGTAAAGACTTATAATATTATTTTAAAACTTTGCAACTGTTTTATTTTTCAAAGCGTAACCTAAGAAGGTCGTTCTTTATGCTTGTATTGAGATGTTTCAATAAAGGCACCGCCTCAGGACACGTATTCCATCCCGGCCCCGTCAGGGGGTGTGACACTAATGAACATGCACATGTTTCATTAATGGACTATCAGAGGTATTTGTCAACCTCATAAATACACACAATTCTTCAAAGAAAAACTCCATTGTCCAAAATTTCAATCGCACAGTATTGAGCTTGATCGGTACCCTTGTAAGGAGATGATGATGAGTGACCAATGACAGTTTCTCCAAGAGAGGGGTGATACGTGATGCACCGAGCCAGTTTTTCCAAAATGCCGGACCTGAGTACGGACCAAATGGTATCTGGTCTGGTCCCAGGTCGGCCTTCGGTCCGTCCCGGTCACTACACGACATAATCATTCGGGTTTTTGGTTGGATCACCGAGCCGTACCGAGACCGAAAGTCACAAGCCCCGACCGAGGACCGGCCGAAATAACGTTCGGATATCCGGTCCGGTCCCGTCCAATTTCGGGTTCGTTTTTTCGTCCTATTAGGTGCTCCGTTCCAATATGCTCACCCCCTAGTTTTAAGTAACAGACTTTTAATAAAATTTCCACTAATTTCGAATGGCCTAATCAGTTGACCGAACCCAAATTGACTCATAACCCGCTAAGCAAAAATTCAAATAGGGTTGGGTTCGGGTATGTAATTTTTAGCTTTGACCCGACTTTGACCCGACCCGAATTGACCTGAACCCGACCAACCCGACCCGACTAACACCCTAAACAAGAAAAGATGCAACAAAAACAATAAGAAAAAAAAAGTAAAAATAGTATTTTGATCTATATTGGTCATTTATAAAAAAAAGAGTAAATTGCATAAATCGTCCCTAAAGTTTGGCCAAATTGCATGTTTTTGGATCCAAACGTTACGAAAGTGCAAGGATCGTCCATGTGAGGAAACCTTTGGTGCAAGTATAGTCCCTGTGGGAAAAAAATTAGGGAAACCTTTGGGCAAGTAATCTCCCCTCAGACGATAACTTGCACCAAGGTTTCTCCACATGGACGATCCATGCACTTCGTAAGTTTGGACGAAAACGTGCAAAGTTGACACAAACTTTAGGGACGATTTATGCAATTTACTCTAAAAAAATATTTCCAAGTAAATTCAATTTTCTCATTTATGGATGCATTTTAATTCTAACTATTTTAGCAATTTATGAAATTTTTATTTACTTCATTTGAGAAGTCAAACACAATATTTAAAAGAAATTAAAATGAAAATACAATGAATTCCTTTAAATTTACCCGAATCAAACGCATCCTAAGGGTTTTGCTTACTCCATCTTGAGATAGCCATAAGTCCAATATAGGGGTGAGCACGGTCCAAGGACCGGACCGAGGACCGAGTTGGTCCAAAATGCCGGACCGATGACCGGACCGAAATGGTATGGTCCGGTCCAGGTAGGTCTTCGGTCCGGTCCGGTCCTACACGGCATAATCATCAGGTTTTTTGTCTAACCGGACCTGACTGAAACCTAAAGTAACAAAAACCCCGGATCGAGGACCGAACCGAAATACGTTCGGTCCGATGCGGTCGGTCCGGTCGGTTCGGTCTGGTCTCCGGTCCAATATGCTCACCCCTAGTGCCAACTAACTGTGTTTGCGCTACCAACGGGCATTTGGTCTAATGGTATGGAGGTTTTACCCTCCTAGGCAAGGTCTCATGTTCGAGTCTTGTCTAGGGCGATAGGGGTTTTCTCCCGCGTGTGTAAAGGGAAGGGTGACATTGCCTCCTTGGTGGACCAACCCAGATTGTGTGGGCTCGCTACGCCTTCTGGGCTAGGGGCCATGTAGCCACAAATTGCTGTTCCAAAAAAAAAACTGTGTTTGCGCTCAATGAGAAGCCTTCAATATCAGACTATAAGCCTAAAAGATACTCATCATATGTGTTGGATACACAATGAAAAAGTTTTAATTAGAAACAATTCCGGCTGTGTTAATGTATGTTAATATTAGAACAAGAGTACAAGTATGCAAAAATACATAAATGTATGTTATGAATCAAATAAACCGAGTGATAAGTTAAAAGTTAAAGCAATATATATTACCAACGTACGTTCAAAACCATTTTACCACATCTAGATAAACCAACTTATTATATTTACCACATAGGCATTAGGAACCGCTAATTATTGGCGATCTAGTATATATGACATTATATGAAATAAATAAGAACATCACCGGAAAACAGGGCTCACATACACATACAAGATCTGGGTTTTTGACGAGCAGATTCAACGTTTTAATAAGGTTTGGATGATTGTTGAAGCTTCCTCATGACGCATGAGATTTGTCGGTCAAACAATCATAGCTTTAATTTGGAATTCAATGTTTACTTTTGGGCAAAAATTAGGGAAGCTTGATAAAGTATACTTAAAAAAGTGAATAAGACACCCGATTAAGAAAAAAGAAAAATAGTGATGAGATGGATTTGTCCTTTGTTAAATAATTAGATACTTTAAATCAAAATTTAAATATAAACATGAAAACTTAAATGAATAATCAATACACACTTTCAATTTAAAGAAAGTTAGTACACGTTTTGAACTTGATAAATGGAACAAAAACTAAAAACACGTTTCCAACTTATGTGTGTTTTGTCGACTTAATGCACATTTTCACTTCAAACATGAATAACTAATAATACACATGGTTGATACAATTTATTTAGTGGTTGAGGTGAGTTATTTTGCATACTAGTTTCTTCCTGCATACGAAGGGACAAATCTTGACCATCCATTTCATTAGATTAAAAAGACATGATTTAAGATTTAAAAAAACATGGAGGGACCAAAAGTGCAAATTTACTAAAACTCACACTACCACTCCCTCATTATTTGTAGTGTTGGCAAATCTTGCCCAAATTGCTATTAATTGATTTTTTTGACATTTTGTACGTATTTTTACGTTTATTTACGTTTTCGTCAGTTTTTTTACGTTTTCGGCTGTTTTTTTACGTTTTCGTCCGTTTTTTGACGTTTTCGTCAGTTATTTTACGTTTTCGTCCATTTTGTTAACGTTTTCGTCAGTTATTTCACGTTTTCGTCTTTTTTATACGTTTCATCCGTTTTTTTACGTTTTCGTCAGTTTTTTACGTTTTCGTTAGTTTTTTTTACGTTTTGTTCGTTTTTTTACGTTTTCGTCAGTTTTTTACGTTTTCGTCAGTTTTTTACGTGTTCGTCTAGTTTTTTACATTTTGGTCCGTTTTTTTTTATGTTTTCGTTTTTTTACGTTTTCGGCTGTTTTTTACGTTTTCGTCTTTTTTTACGTTTTCGTTTGTTTTTTACGTTTTCGTCCATTTTTTTACATTTTCATCCGTTTTTTAACGTTTTCGTCAGTTATTTTACGTTTTTGTCTGTTTTTTTACGTTTTCGTTCGTTTTTTACGTTTTCGTTAGTTATTTTACGTTTTCGTCTGTTTTTTACGTTTTCGTCTGTTTTTTACGTTTCATCCGTTATTTTACGTCTTCGCCATTTTTTTACGTTTTCGTCCGTTTTTTTAACGTTTTCGTCATTTATTTCACGTTTTCGTCTTTTTTTACGTTTCATCCGTTTTTTTTACGTTTTTGTCAGTTTTTTTACGTTTTTGTCTGTTTTTTTACGTTTTCGTCTGTTTTTTACGTTTTCATCAGTTTTTTACGTGTTCGTCTAATTTTTTACATTTTCGTCCGTTTTTTATGTTTTTGTCTTTTTTTTTACGTTTTCGTCTGTTTTTTACGTTTTAGCCTTTTTTTACGTTTTCGTTTGTTTTTTTACGTTTTCGTCCATTTTTTACATTTTCGTCCGTTTTTTAACGTTTTCGTCCGTTTTTTTACGTTTTCATCCGTTTTAAACGTTTTCGTCATTTATTTTACGTTTTCGACTTTTTTTTTCATTGTTCATCTTTTTTTACGTTTCTTCCGTTTTTTACGTTTTTGTCTAATTTTTACGTTTTTTTGACATTTTCTTACGTTTTTGCACGTTTTTTTACATTTACATACGTTTTTGTCTGATTTCGCACGTTTTCGTCCGTTTTCGCACGTTTTCTTATGTTTTCGCACGTTTTCTTACGTTTTCGCACTCTTTCGTTCGCATTCGCGCATTTTCGTAGGCTTTCCCACGTTTTCGTCAGCTTTCCCGCGTTTTCGTCAGCTCTCGCGCGTTTTCGTCAGCTCACGCGTGTTTTTGCCAGCTCTCGCGCGTTTTCGCCAACTCTCGCGCGTTTATGCCAGCTCTCGCGCGTTTTCGCAAGCTCTCGCGCGTTTTCGTCAGCTTTCGCGCGTTTTCGTCAGCTTTCGCAAGCAAATCCCGTTTTTGTACGCTTTCGCCCGATTTCCTACGCTTTCGCCCTTTTCGCACGCTTTCGTCTACTTTCGCATGTTTTCTTACGATTTCGCATGTTTTC
>BQNB010199767.1:0-11038 GCA_026074375.1 Tanacetum coccineum
GATATAAAAACGGAGGTTTAAGAATAAGGCACCCAAGTTTCAGTGCGGCCCTCTTAACCTTATCACTATCCACATAAACATCTATAATTTTACTCTTGCTCATATTAATTCTTAAGCCAGACGCCCTATAAAAACACTTTGTTGCTGCTACTTGTTCGTGGCTTTGGTTTAAGCGTGACGTTTATTGGTTCGTTTAAAGGAAGTTGGCTATGATGGCTATTGGAAGATGCTGCTGGAAATCTACATGGACGTTGCTTTTTATCAATGTTTTAGGAGTTTAATACATATTTTGTATTATCCGTTGATGTGTAGTTTTCAGAAGCATAGTGTTAAGGAAGTTGCTTGTGCTTCTTTCTTGGTAGTCATAAGAATGGTGTGTCATTCTTATGTTGTCTTTTTGGTATTTGCACATTGGTGCGTTCTTGTTTGGCCATGTAACGTTGTAGGATTTAACCTACATCTTTTGTACTTAAACGCTTTTTGGTGTAATACATTTACCGGGGAAACACTTTACCAAAAAATAGCATCTCATGCAAGATGACGTAATTTGCTATTGAATTAATTTTTTTGGCGGTGATTCGAATGCGTAACAGATTGATGAATGCAGGCAACACATATATATAAAATAATGGGAACTTATATGAGTGTAAAATTCAGTGTTACATATTTTTTGGGCATATAAAGAGGAACATGCTCGATAAGAAAAAGAAAAGGGTGACGAAAGTGTAGTTGAAACCAGGTATAACAACTAATCGTTTAAAGAGATTTCGCTGCAAGTATTACTATATAACACATTCACGGACAAATCCACTGTCGTTTTGACAGTGGATCTACAGTGCTACAGTAATGGGCTCCTATTTTAGGCCAGCCCGATTTTGGTTTTTTTTTAAATTATTTTGTTTTTGTTTTTCTTTAAATTTGTATGCACAAAGTAGAAGGGAAAAAAATATTACAAAAGTTTCGATTTATTCAGATAAAAAAAATA
Source organism: Tanacetum coccineum (assembly GCA_026074375.1). Lineage (NCBI taxonomy): Eukaryota > Viridiplantae > Streptophyta > Magnoliopsida > Asterales > Asteraceae > Tanacetum > Tanacetum coccineum. The sequence continues at coordinate 986 of BQNB010199767.1, forward strand.
CCCGCGGAAACATCTTCGATACCTAATAACTTTAAAATAATCGATATGGTCACAAACGTACAACTCATTATATTAAAAAAAACCCATATAGCAAAAAAAAAAAACACTTTAAACATGAGGCCCAACACATAAGCCATATAAAAAAAAATATTACTAATATACACATTTGTCGACAAATCAACTGTCGTTTTGCACTGTGGCTGCTACAGTACGCTACAATGCTACAGGAACGGCGTGGCCCAAAATCTGGGCCAAAGTAAAAAAAAACTAGCCCAAATTTAGCCTAAAATCTGGCCCAAAGTAAAAAAAAATACAAAACGGACCCTCAACTTTTAACTATTTACGATTTTCTTACACAAAAAATCCCGTAAAAAATTAACAAAAAAAACCCGTCAAGTTTTTATTGTTCACAACATTTTTACATTCATCGGCAAAAAAAAAAGATATCGAATCGTCCCAAAAAAAGAAAATATTCGGGAAAAAATTAACCCGTCCCAACGCAAAAAAAATTTCCCGAATCGTACAAAAAAAGGAAATATCCGGGAAAAAATTAGCCAAAAAAGAAATAGCTCAAAAATAGCCTAAAATCTGGCCCAAAGTAAAAAAAAAATACAAAACGGACCATCACCTTTTAACTATTTACAATTTTCTTACACAAAAATTCCCGTAAAAAAATTTACAAAATCGTCCCAAAAAATGAAAATATTCGGGAAAAATTATCCCGTCCCAACGCAATTTTTTTTCCCCGAATCATACATAAAAAGAAAATATTAAAAATTAGCCCCGCCATAACGCATCGCCCAAAAAAAAACCCCCGAAACGTGTAAACAAAAATATTCGGGAAAAAATTAGCCTCGCCGCAACGCGCGGGTTCTTTTGCTTGTTATAAAACATACATGAGTATGGTATTTTGTCATTTAGTGTCATGGGTCAAGTTTTTACTTTTGGGCTCCCACTTTGGGATCTCAGTTTGGGCTAACCCATTTGGGTTTTTTTACGTATTCAACATTTGTGGCGCGAGTATAATAACGTGCAACATACAAATATGTAATATAAAATAACACCCGAGGAATGATATTCGAATTGCGAACAAAACGAGCCAAATATTGCAATGCTTTTAAAATATGCACGATTTTATAAAAAAATGTCAAAAATGTTCGGATCCTTAGTTGGGCTCCTTTTAGCCCATGTGGTCGGTCCAAATGGTAAATCTATAATATATATGGACAAAAAGTAGTCGACCCATTATTCTTTGTTACAATAACGATTGTATACCTAAAAATTGTTAAAACATACCAAAATACCGAAAACACACTATTATCGAAGCTAAATAACTTTCGACATTAGGTTAGCCCCACCGCAACGCGCGGGCAATATGCCGACTCGTTAATGCTATATCTCGGACACATAGTCCGAAATGTTATATTTATTAGGTAAAGGGTTACCCGGACTTTAAACAAGTAGTTATTGAGAACGTTAATCGAATAAAAGGATTAGAACTTATGGGCCAGAATTAGTCACGGGAGAACTTCGGTTAAACTGTAAAAGATTTCATATATATTCTTTCTTTATATTTGATTTCCTACCTTTAATAGTATCAATCATTTGTATCAATCATCTCTATATTTTGAGGAGTCATTTATGGGTGATTGTTCCTCATTTATGGGTGATTAATACTCTCTATATTTAGAGGTCATGGCATTACTATTTAATCCATTGTATTTTCTGAATGAATCAAGAAAAAAACAAACATTTATATTTTTCTGTTCCATCAAATCTAAGATGGTACCACAGCAGGTTTGAAACCTTGCTTTTAATCAATCACAAACAAAAACGATGGCAGGAGATGATAACAACAAAAATGATGGTGAAAAGCGGTGGTATCACATACGAGTTACCCTATTACCTCCATACATCCGACTACCCTAAACAACTACATGAAAATAGAACCCCACACGAATTCGCTGCATTCAAGGCCTTTCAAAGGTGCAATGGTCCTCCTGGTGTGAACAAAGAAAGAAATAGAGCCAAATCCGTAGAAGAAGAAAATAAACACTGCACTGAATGCAACAAAGATGGTCACACACGTGAGAGTTGCTTCAAGTTAATCAGCTACCCAGAGTGGTGGCCAGGAAAGAAAGGAGAAAAGAACAAAGGCAAGGCTGCTTATGTCAAGACAAAGACCAGTCTCATTCCCGGATTGACATACGAGGATTACCAACTCTTCCTGAAACACTTTTCTGGAACAGGTAATAGCGAGGGAACAAAAAATGTTGCTAATATGGCCCATAAAGAAGACGAAGAAGGTGAGTGGATTTTTGATTCGGGTTGCACCGAATACATTACTTATTTATCAGGCATTCTTGTTAACAAGAAAACCACCCACTTCGAGGCTCCTGTTGTTATCCCCAATGGGGATTCCATCCCAGTTAAAGGGAAAGGGAACTACATTCTTCCAGGGGGAACAAAAGTGAATGGAGTTCTTTATGTTCCTGATTTCAAATGCAATCTTCTTTCCGTTAGTCGCCTTAGTCACGACCTTCAGTGTTGCATATCATTATTTCCTGATTTTTGTGTCATGTAAGGATTACAAAGGAAGAACTTGATTGGTGCGGGTAGATACGAAGAGGGACTATACCGAATGAAGATGGTTCAAGGAAGAAGAGCTATGGCAACCACAGTTGAGACATGGTATAAAAGACTTGGACAGGCATCAAAAGGGAAACTTGGTAAAATTGATTTTATTAAAACATGCACTATTGATTTTAATAATTTCTGTCATTCTTGTGCTAAAGCAAAGCATATCAGAACGCCTTTTCCTTCTAGTTGTATTAAAACCAATGCTCCTTTTCAATTAATTCATTGTGACATATGGGGAGGTTATCGGGTACCTTCGTATACAAGAGCCAACTATTTTCTTACAATAGTTGACGATTTTAGTAGAGTGGTATGGGTATTCCTCATTAAACATAAAAGTGAGGCCAGCAAACGTCTCATAGATTTTCACAAAATGATTGAAGTTCAATTCGAAAAGCAAATTAAGAGGATAAGGTGTGATAATGGTGGGGAATTCACATCTAACAACATGCTAAATTTTTACAACGAAAAGGGGATCCTATTAGAAACCACTTGCCCACACACTCCCCAACAAAATGGAGTTGTAGAGAGGAAGCACAGGCACCTGCTCGAAACTGCTCGAGCTTTAATGTTTGATGCAAATCTTCCTAAACAATTTTGGGGAGAATGCATCTTAACCGCGGCATATGTAATTAACCGCCTCCCGTCTAAAGTTATTAAAAACAAAACGCCTTTTGAGTTGCTTATGAATCAAAAACCAGATTACGAGTTCCTAAGAGTCTTTGGGTGTCTTGCATATTTTACAAACACCAACACAAAGGGAGATAAGTTTGAAGAAAGGGGGAAACCAGGGGTCTTTCTTGGATACCTAACGGGAACTAAGGGTTACAAAATCCTCGATCTTGAGACCAGAAAAATAATAGTTAGTAGAAATGTAAATTTCTATGAACAAAAATTCCCTTTCAAAAATATTGAAGAAATCAATAAAGATTGTGTTGAGGAACCGATAATATGTCACGATTGTGACTGTCATGATGAACCAATCTTGGCACAAAACAAAGAACAAAACCGTGATTTAGATTTTTTTTTTTTTATTTAGTTAGATTTCAGATGTTAGGTAGATTGTGAAAGGGGGACTATACCGAATGAAGATGGTTCAAGGAAGAAGAGCTATGACAACCACAGTTGAGACATGGCATAAAATGACTTGGCCATTGCATCAAAAGGGAAACTTGGTAAAATAATAGTTAGTAAGAAATGTAAAATTCTCATGAACAATGTATTCCACTTTCAATAATATTGGAGAATTCAATAAAGATTGTGTTGAGGAATCGATAATATGTCATGATTGTGACTGTTATGATGAACCAATCTTTTGCATAAAAAAAGAACAAAACCCAATGGAGCAAGATTAGCAATATGGGGGGACTGATGACCAAACCAATTGAGCCAATTATGGCCCAAATGACATGAAACTCACGATGGGGATGAAACAGGACAAATAAATGATGAAGGGCAGCCCAATAATGATGAGATTGAAACAAATGAAGTACCCTTCCCCACTAGGCAGCTTTAGCCTGCAGTCGAGGGAAGTTAAGGAGAAAGGGGAAGAGTGAGAGGAAAGGGAGGGAGAAGGCCCAAGCCGAGACAAGACCCACTCGACACAAAAAAACTTCAGCCTTCAAGATTTAAAGATTTCCTTGTACAAGTTCCTCTTTCGCTCTAACACCCAACACCATTCACACCGATGTTCCTTAGTTGTTCTTGATTTGCGAGTGCTTCAGCGACTCGTGTTTCGATTAGCTGATTGATGGCAGCAGCACTCATTGGTGCATCAGTAGTAGTGCTAGCATTTCTAGCAGGATTGTTGGCGGTTCTAGCAGATGGGGCCCTTCTAGCAACTGGAGCTCTTCTGGCAACTGGAGCTCTTCTAGGAGGCATGATTCTTCAAAATCACAGAGTAATAATTTAAAATTTGTTCCATTCCAAAAGTCGTGTTTCAAAAGTGAAATGTTGTGAAATAATGTGTTGAGGTTGAGTATGAGTTTTAGACCATTGTGTTATTCGTAATGTTTTGAGAATTGTTCTAGTATTTATATAAATAACCCTTATATAAATAATTGTAGAGTATGCGTAAGGGAATGTAAGCATATATATGTGTATATATTTAAGACCCTTATAGTAATATACGTAGTATAATATGAACACGTATATGAATCATGTAAGCATCTAGTATAACCAACTAATGCAACTCGATAGTGTATGTCATGTATGCATCTAGTACAATTACTAATGCAAACAACTAGTATATGTATGTCCCGTGAAAACCTTTTGTATGATGCAATGTTTGAAAACGGTTATAGTCCAAGTAAAAACATTTGACCTGGTTCTCTATAACCTTGGCTCTGATACCACTCTGTAACACCCCCAAATTGGGTCGCAGCGGAATAATGTGTATCCGGGAGCGTTACATTACAGATCAATAGCACAAGATATGAGAACGACCTCAAAAAGAGTCGTTTAAAATACGATACATTGGATTTATTGAAATTGTTTGATACAAAGCACGAAGGCTTAAATAGTTCAACATTTGAAATAAAGATTCTAGATCATAACAATCGTCCCGAAATATAATGACTCCAAATCTTTATGCATGACACCCAAAAGACTATCCCAATGTATCTTGTGCACCTCGTGCATCATTGACCTGAGAAAAACATGCTTAAAACGTCAACATAAAGTTGGTGAATTCATAGGTTTATGTAAATGAAATGTAGGACCGTAAGATTTCAAGTGTATGATAATGCAACATATGCAAACATCACAAATGTAATTACGTTTCCCTAAGCTCATGACACCGAAGCTCGACATGTATGAATGCAATATAAATATTGCCACATTGCCCGTGATGATGTTTTAACCCGCAACATCCGAATCCGACATGGTATACATCCGTTGGTTCACTCCGTGACACCAGTGAGAGCTACTCACCCGGATGGGGATGTCAACCCCAATAGATCTATTTATAACATTCGCGCTCACACAAAGTAATTGACAGTTCATGATAATGGGCTCAAAGGGTTATCGCTACTTAGGCAAACACGTAATCATGGTAAAATGTACACTTACGTCCAATTTGTAAAAACAAAGCATGTTTCTCACCCCAAAAGTTGTAAATCATTGATATAGTAAAACATGGGGCTATGAACTCACATTAAGTAATGATAACGTAGGAGCAAGGCAGTAGCACGAAAAACGATGCAAAAGGCTTTATCCGCAACCTATGAATAAATAATACATATTCACTAAACGGAAAAATAATAATATAAATACTTGCAATCTTGTCCCTAGTGTGTGCTTGAATATACTTGAATTAATGATATTGGAAAAATGATTTTTCTCATTTTAAAATAGTCAACTTTATCGGGTCAACGTGGTCAAACCGTAAGTATATAATTTATGAATTTGGACATTTAAGAAACTAGGTCGTCTATACTTTAAAATATTAGTTTAGGTCGGTCATTGGTTTGGTCTCTAAGTGCGTTAATTAATTCGATGAAAACGTTGACGTTTACTTTTTGAGTTAAACTTATATTTTACCGAGTTTTTAACATGAGTCATCTTAGAGTTTTACGATTAGTTTACGGGTTCGTTAATTGAAGACATTAAAAAGTAAAAGTACATTTGAAATCTCTGCTGGGAAATCTACAACTTCCGTTAAATAACTTTCGGCTAAAAACGTCGTTTAAATCGTTAAAAAAAGCGTTAAACAAGTGCGGGTCGCGAAACTTCTCAAGACTTAGAAAATAATTGGGTTATTTCAACTGATAATGTTTGCGTGTCCAGACTTTAGAATTAATTTGTGGATTCGTTACTTAACGTTAAAACAAAATAAAAGCACATTTGAAAACTAGGCTAGGTCTATTACAACTTACCTTTTATAAGTTTTGGGGGCGGAGGTCGTTAAAAGGGTCGAAAATGGTTACAAAGTAAGGGGTGTCGAGCAGTACTAACTGCGTGCCAACAGTATTAACTGTGTGGCAGCAGTACTAACTTTGGGTTCAAGTTGCGAGCTCGTTTCTCAACCATTTCTCCTGGTTCGAGTTGCTAAATACAACATGGCATGTCTTCTATAAAATGCCCCCACTTCCTCTCACTACGCCCTAGCCTAAGTGGGTTTAAACAAGGCTTAATGTCGGTCCAGTGGGGTTGTGTTTCAAAAAGGCAATTGGCAGGCTTATACCTCAAATTTTGAGACCTTATAACTCATTCCTTTCTCAACTATTTTAGACGATTCAAACTGTTAAATAAACTACAATGGGTCATCTTTAAAGCGCAACTAAATTCTGGATTTATGGGACAACTTTACAGATTGTAATTTATTCTAGATAGGCCACGACCCAACTGCCACTTATGGCGAAAAATATACATCAGGAGGTGGTTTCAAAGAAGTTTCGTTTTAAAAGGTTATTCAAGCACAACTAGGACGAACATATGCAATTTAAAACAAAGAGGACGAAAGCATGAACTCACATAAACACGAAGGAGAGTGTTCACAGAATTGACCCAACGAAAACCCTAACTCGGCTTAGGAATGAACTTGTTGCCCAAGCTATAACCAAATGCCCAATACGCCTTGTCTTTATTCGTACTTGTAACAACTTTGTTGTCTCGTCTTGCTTGCTAGAAACTCGATCAAACAGAAACCTTAAGAGGACGAATGGGGTTTAGGGTTTTCAAGGGTTTGGCGTATAATAAGATACAAGAAAAAGGTGTGGACTGTTTTGAGTGTCGTGTATGAATCGAAACCAGAATGTATCAAAGGGTTTAAGGCTTGAGAGAGTTGATGACTTGCAGTTATGGTGGTCTTGTGAAGATACCAAACTCAGCCAAGGATTTTATAACCGAATAATAAGGTAAGGGGACAAGTCACAAAGGTGGTCACAAGTGTGTGTAGATACAAATGGGGCAAGCATCTTTGCTACAGGATGTAAAAGTCATTTACTGTTGGTTTCTTGGTGAGGAAAAAGAGGAATAGCAGCTAGATATCACGTGTTGTTGTGGGTTTAGGAGAAAAAGGGGGTGAGGGCTTTTATCTGATGGGTTGAGGAGGGTAAAAGAGGCTTGGTATGTTGTATATATTCTCAATATTATGTCGTGTGTATAGGATAGGTTTAAAAAAAAAATATGTATCTACATCTTGGTAGATTGTAGGGATTCTATTTCTAAACCTAACCGAAAATGTGTTAGTCTTTAGGAGTCATATGAGTCTTTATTTAATTTTTCCCATATATATATATATATAAGTTAAGGTTTTTGATGTAAAGTATTTTAACATGATTATGCAACCCTTCTTGTTGCGAACACAAATTAAATAATGGTTATGAAAGGTTCGTGTAATGTCTTAACAAGTTTGGGGCGTGATTCTAGTGAAACAATGATTTTTGGTGTCTACGCAATTCGACTAAAGCGATTTAATGGCTAACTACGCGAAATAAAATAAGGTCTAAAGTGAAATAGTAAAAGAAATTTAAAATGACAAAAGTACGAAGTCGTGATATGATCTGAAAAACATGGGGTGTTATAGTCTCCCCCGGTTAGATGAGCCTTATCCTCAAGGCTTAAGACGTTGTAGTGGATGAAAACGCTCGATTTGTGAAGAAATGAATCTTCACGTTCCAATGTGAACTCAGGACCTCTTTTAGAGTTTCATCTAACCTCTATAATGGGAATGCGACTTCTCTTTAATTGTTTGATTTCACGGTCCACGACTTCTACCGGTTCTTCCATAAAGTGGAGCTTGTCATCAGTACGTAGTTCTCCTAACGGAATCACAACTAATTCATCGGACAGACACCTCTTCATATTTGACATGTGAAACGTGTTATGAACTTGGCTTAATTGTTGTGGTAGTTCATGTTTATAGGCAACCGTTCCTACCTTAGCCAACACTTGCAGAATGATGTTGCCTTCCTCTAGTAAGGTGACGTAAAGGTTTACCTATTTGCCATGGTTACTAATTTGATTTTCCGAAGTAAACGTGTTTCATGGGTATGCACACAAAACTTTACTTTTTGTAAGTAGGAAATTGATTTCGACAGATGTTTTAAGGTGACTATTTCTCAGCATGGCATGGTACTTTCCTGAATTATACATAGGTGTATGTATATTTGAGGGCTAACGAATCAATGATCATTTTTGTCAAAATGGTGTTATAATTTGGCTTGCATAATAGAAAGTTAAAGTAAAGTTTATGGATTTTTTTTTACGATACACTACTTCATAGATAATTTGAAATCATTCGGTACAAAAGAAATTTAAGTGAAAGTACAATGAGAATTCCTAAAGGAATAAAGTCTAAGCGTTGATATCATCTTCTATGTTGTCAAGGTCTTGATTGGTTTCTCCTCCTCCTAAGGCATACGCCATTCCACGTGCTTCGGTACCTTTGGCTTGGTTTCCATGGTTTTGATTCTCTAATTCTGGGCAATCACTCTTGTAGTGCCCTTGATTCCCACATTCATAGCAAGTGATGGTCCTTTGATGGTAAGCAGTAGTAGGATTCCAACAATCCCTCGTCAAATGGCCGACTTTCTTGCAGTTCGCGTACTTTACAGTGCACGGGCCATGGTGGTGAAACTTGCACTTATTGCACAAGGGAAGAGTTCCAGCATATTCTTTCCTTCACCTGTCCCAACGGCGTAAGCTTGAGCCACACTCTGTCTCTTTGGAAGTTGTTGGTACCCCTGATTGTTCCCAGCATTAAACTCCAACTTTCTCTTCTGCTCAGCTTGTCTTTCAGAAATAGCAAGGACTTTTTGATCCATTGGATCATTGGCAAACTCAATTGCTTCCTCTATTGTCTTTGGTCGATATGACATTACATTTCCCCGAATCATATCAGGAAGTCCACCAACATATTTCTCAACTTCATCTGATTCCTCAAGAAACATTCGTCCACACATCAATACAAGTTCTTGGAAATGCAGAGTGTAACTCGTGATATCAGTACCTTTCACTTTTAGGTTCCAAATCTCAATTTCCAACTTCTTGATTTCACCCTTTGGGCAGTATTTGACCGTCATCATCTTCTTCAATGCCTTCCAGTCTATGGCATAAGCAACATCTTGTGTAACAGCCTTCATGTGGGAGTTCCACCATGTAAGGGCATTCCCAGTAAAAGTGCAAGTTACGAACTTAACTTGGTTCTCTGGAGCACAGTTGCTTATGTGGAACACTGATTCCATCTTTTCAAACCATTAGGATAACACAACTACCCCTTAAGTACCCTTGAAGTTAAGTGGGCGACAGTTCAGAAATTCCTTATAGGTACACTCACGCGGAGTGCGTGTAGGTCTTTCAGTTCCTGATCTTGAATTTTGGCTACCATTGTTAGGATCTGATACTAGATAGATCTTCTAGCCTATATGGTTGTATAATACTTATGTAATCACAAGTATATACGTGAGAGACTCT
>BQNB010199771.1:0-11038 GCA_026074375.1 Tanacetum coccineum
TCTTGGATTACAAGTCAAACAGAAAGAAGATGGTATCTTTATAAGTCAGGATAAGTATGTTGCAGAAATCCTGAAGAAATTTGATTTTGCCAGTGTAGCTGATGACAATGTAGGTGATCTTCTAACCAAGGCATTTGATGTTAGCAGGTTTCAGTTCTTGGTTGTTACTATTGGGATGATCAATCCATAAGTTGCATTAGTTAAGGGGAGGCAAATGGCTGTGTTGTACAGTTTGTATGTTATGCACAAAGAAGGATTCTGGTAATGGTGATGATTTTCATAGAGTTACTTAGGATATAAAGAATCATTACAGAGAGATATAGACGGTACTAAAGCACTCTTATTGCCAAACTTGTTGAAGTCTTGTTTAACAAAAGTTAGTACCGACAGTGCAATTTTTGTACCGATGGGCAAAGTTAGTACCGCTACAGAGCCGTTGGAGAGCATACCGCCAAGGGTCTAAAGTGTAACTTGTAACGATTTCTTCGCTCTTAGGTTAATTTAACATATATAAACCCATCTAAATTGCAAAATTCACTCACGTAATCTCTCTCAATTACTCTCCTTCTTCAAACCCTAATCTCTCACTCACCGACGATCACAAATTCTACAACCATGACTGTTCTTGAATCGTGCCCTAAACACAATATGGTTGCTTATCTAGAGAAGACTGATGGAAATACAGAGTTTCATGAGATTATTGACTTTCTTACACGAAGCTCTATTCACTATGATCTCACTGTAAGTCCTGTAATCTCTACTACGTTAGATATATTAATGACAAAGTAGCTGGCAAGCCTGTAACTATCTCTGAAGCATCCATACGAAGTGATCTTCGTTTTGATGATGTTGATGGGATAGATTCTCTGAATAATCAGGCCATATTTGATGCTATTAAGCTTATGGGGTATGAGGGGGATTTAACTGTCCTAACATTTAACAAAGCACTGTTTTTACCTCAATGGAAATTTCTATTTCATACCCTAAATAACTGCCTAAGTTCAAAAAGTACTTATTGGGATCAGATTCCCACTAATATTGCCACTGCAGTGATTTGCTTGACCTCTAATCAAAAGTTTAATTTTTCGAAGTTAATTTTTGATGGTATGCTTAGACACTTGGATGCACCAAAAAAGTTTGTCATGTATCCAAGATTTATCTCAATCTTTTTGTCTAACCAGTTAAAGAATGTGCCTATCCTATTAGACCACTTTCCCATCCATGCTTTGTCTAATAAAGTTTTCTCTTTTATGGTCAAAAACGGAAAACATTTTTCAGGGAAAGTCACGCCTCTGTTTCCTAACATGTTGGTTCAACCAACAGAGGATGAAGGTGAAGGGTCAGAAAGACCATCTGAACCACAACCTACACCCTCTCCTCCTTACCCAAGTGAAGCCCATGTTGAGCCTCAGTCTGACCCATCACCTGGACCTTCACCCACTATACCTATTCCTGATCCCATTCTTGAGGGTTCTGGTGGAAATCTTGGAAGTTAGTCATCCGGTGATAAATCTCTTTCAGGGAGTGAGGGTGGCTTGACTCTCCAAAGTGTCTATGATCTCTATCTTTCATTGTGTACACAGGTCATAGCTCAAGCTGTAGAAATCAAATCTTTGAAGGCACAACTCAAGAAGTTGAAAAAGCAAGCCATGCCTTTCATTCTTCATCATAAAGCTTGGCTCAAGACTGTTAAGAGAAAGAACCAAAACAAGAAGAAGGTCTTGAAGACATCAAAGAGGAGGAGTGTATTCAAACAAGGGAGGAAAACTGTCAAATCTTCCAAAGGTGCTCCTACAGTACCTACAAACAATGAATAGGATGATTTGGACATGGACATTGATGATACAATGGACTATACTCTTGCTCATGATGAAGGGAAGACTGATACAGTTGATGAAAAAGGAGAAAGTTTTTTTTTTTTTTTTTACTGCTCTCAGCAATAAGTTTGATAGCAAGATGAAGGTACTGACATGCCAAAAGTTACCGGTACGCCAGAACAATAATACTTAGTACTGACAAGATTATATGTAGGTTACATGCTGAGCTAGAACCAAGAGAAAGTACTTCTTCAGCAGCTCAAACAACTCCAACACCTACTCCAACAACCTTTGGAGATGATGAAATGATTGTTCAAGTTCTTCTAAACATAAGTCAAGCTAAACCAGTTTCAAAAGAAAAGGAAACAAGAGTAGAAATTAGAAATGCTGAGAGACCAAGGACCACTTCAACAAGATCAGTATTAACATTGAAGCCTCTTCCCAAGATTGATCCAAATGATAAAGGAAAAAAGAGGATTGAAGAAGATGAGGAATCTGATACTGAATCTGAAGAAATTACTGAAGCTAAAACGAAGTTTGATCAGATTGCTCATGATGAAGAAGTGGCTAGAAAAGTACAAGAGGAATGGGAAGCTGAAGAAGAGAAAAAGGCTAACTGAGGAGGAAGCAACTAAGATCGCACTATCTAATGAATATGACTTTATTCAAGCAAGAATTGAAGCTGACAGACTTCTAGCTGAAAGAGTACAAGAAGAAGAGAGAGAACAGTTCACAGTGGAAGAGAGAGCAAAATTTCTTCATGATACTATAGCTACTCAAAGAAGAATCCTTGCTCAACAAAGAACTAAAGCTATTAGAAACAAACCTCCAATAAAGAACCAGTTTAGGAATCAAATGGTGACTTATTTGAAACATGTTGGAAACAAGAAGCATGCTGACTTAAAGACCAAAAGCTTTGATGAAATAAAGGCTTTGTATGAAAAAGTAAAGAGGTTTGATGATAGTTTCATTACTATTAGTTCTACTAAAGATGAAAGAAAGATTAAGGAAATGAATGAAGGAGCTAGTAATCCTGACAAGAAGAAGAAGATTGTCAAGGAAGATGTCTCAGCTAAGGTACCTGCAAAGCAAGATGTAGCAGAGCAGGGTACAAAGAAGAGAAAAGGTGGTCATATGAAGATGATTGCTAGGAAAAGAAAAAGACCACAACTAGATGTTGATAGTGATGATGAACATAAAAAGTGTCTAAAAACACATTTAAAGGTACCATAGATAGTGAAATAATGGAGAGAAAATCGTTTATTTCTAAGTTGGACAAGGTTTCATCACCAGAGGGGGATTACCTTGTTGTCTACAGAGTAAATGGAAATTTCAGGGCATTCAACTATCTAATGGAGGTACTTCATATTTTTGATAGACAAGATCTGTTTCACTTATATGATTTGGTAATGAAGCAGTACTCAGAAAGCACACCAGAAGGTATAGAGTTGATTCTTTGGGGAGACTTGAAGATTATGATGGAATCCTCAATAGAAGTAACTGATCAAGGTGATTTCTGGAATGATCAACAAGATTGGGAGATTGTCACTTGGAGACTGTATGAGGCTTGTGGAGTTTGCATACTAGAGTTTAAGGATGGAACAGTCATTCACATGCTAGTTGAAAGAAAATATCCTCTCTCCAAGGAATTGCTGCAAAGAATGCTTGATTTTGGATTAGAAGTTGAGGTAGAAAGTACTGCTGCATTAGATTTGATAAGGTTCATTAAGCAACAGCTTAATGAAGAGTAAAGATGAAATGGAATTGAGAAGGGTTTGAGTGTTGGCTAACCACCACACAACAAATGGTCATCAGTTCACCATGCTTAATAGGCATAAGAACTGGCTAGTCCATAAGCAAACGGCTTGTGGTAAAGACTTCTCAAATCCGTTTATGGTTGACAATTTACCAAAAATTGTAGGGTTCTCAACTCACCTTGCTTCATGGTTAAGAGTTGGCTAGTCCAGGATCAAACAGTTCTTGGTAAAGACTACTCAAATCTGTTGATAGCTGATAGTTTGCTAAAAACTATATGGTTTATCAATGCACCATGTTATGGCAATGAAGCATTGGCTAGTCCAAAAGCAAACGGTGTTTGGTAAAGACAAGTCAATTCCGTTGATGGTTGACAGTTTACCAAAAACTGTATGGTAATCAACTCACCATATTTTGCAATAAAGAGTTGACTATCCCAGAGCAAACGGCTACTGGTAAAGGAATATCAAATCCGTTTATGGCTGGTAGTTTGCCAAAAACTACAAAGCCAACTTAGTTGGATTGTTGCTGAAAAGATGTTGCTGTATTGTTGAAGACATGTTGCAGAAGGATAGCAAAAGATGTCAAAGAAACTTTAAGATCAGATCAAGATTTGTCAGAGTGTTTGAATACATCCTCCATGAAGTTCAAAGAATCTACACCGAAGAAACATGAAGTTAAACAAGTTCAACAATCATGTTTAGGGGAGGATTGTTGGGAATTATACATTCCTGACTTAGTACCGTTAGTTATATACTTAGTACCGCTAGTTATAGTTAGTACTGACAGTACAAAATGTTAAGTACTGCTCAGATAGTTAGTACCGTTAGTATAAAATAGTTAGTACCGTTTAAGAGATATGCATGAGTTATTATAGGAAAAGATATGCATGATCTTTTACGCGTTTTGTAAGCCAAGATTAGGGTTTTCCTTGGTGTATAAAAGGAACCCTTACGACATAGTTAGAGATATCAGTTCATTGTCAATCTCATAGTTAGCAATTAATACAAAAACTTAGTTATCAATATTCATTGTTCTTCTTTACATTATAAGTTAGATTTTGCATAACTTATAGTGTTCTTAATCATTGTTTCTCCTGTAGTTTGTGTGAATCTATTCATATTAGCTACAACCCTTAACAAGGTAGTAAGATCTATATTCAAAGGGATCCACATATATCTAAAAAGATATACCCAACTTAACTCGAGAGAGATGAATTTACAAACTACCTATGCTAGAAAATACCAAAGCCGAACACCTCATGAAAGGGGATAAAATTCACTCAACTCTCACTAGTCTAAGTGTTTCATTTCAGGGTGATCACTCAATAGCACAATCATAGCATATATTCTATCATAGGCTTGGAAACTACACAAAACTATACCAGCTAGAGCTAAAGTCTAAACAGTTCTTGTAGGCAACATGGGTGACATAAACGGGTTTAAATAGGTGAATAATCCTAACCGAAACCAATGCTCTAGAAAAAGCGACAAAACCACATGTGCTCGTCCAAATCCATGAACGAGACATATGTGATTGCTCAATTCCTTAACTCGAGCAAGCTAAAGGCTAAAATATTTAAAGGGAAGGATAAGACATGAGATGCACATTTAATTAGTATTAGATAAAGTAAACACAAAACAAGTAGTCTAAAATCTACAGTTTCATCATCACTGGCCACCGTCCCTCAATTAGTTCAAATTTCAAGGTTCGGAAATCTAATCTTCAACAATAATGGGCTAGTGTCGGTGATATAGATGTAACATTATGCCATTTAAGGAAGTAGACGCATACTAGCCCAACCTTCAATGAATTAGTTGGCTTATGAATGTACCAACTCAAAGTATTCAACGAGCATCAGATGAACGAAGTTGGTTTTAATTGAGATAACCAACACTTAGTAAAATTTGATAATGCTATAGAAGTGTGAAATGAAATACTTCAGCTACTAAATTTTCTTTTCTTTTTTTCTTTTCATTTTAAGACATAATAAAAGATGTACATGATAGAACTTCAGTAATACATAATAAAGATAAACATCCCCCCACTTGAGATAAGTAATATCGAAAGTAATAGTGATAACGGTGGGTCTTTAATGATCGAAATGATAGATCTTCCATGAAAGTGAAATTCCTGCATCCATTCACCTAAACCACGGAGTTCAAGTAGCCAGTAACTCCTCAACGATAAATTAATAGACTACAGGGTAGGATAAGGTGCAATGGTGTAACGAAACATACAAATATTTGATTTTAAAATAAGAAAGGCTCAACAGGTTATTTCTAGGGGTATCTTGCACTAAAAGTGAGTGCAACAATGAGTTTTAACATGGGAGGTCGACAAGTCGATAAACGCACACAGTAATAGACATATGGGCTAATTTTTGGTATAAATCCTACAATGTTGCCTTCTTGAACCATCTATTCATAGCACTCAATTAGGTCTCGTAATGATGTACATGCCAAGTTCTTACTACCGACACACTCGTATTTAGTGGACAATGTAATAATATATGAAAACTGAAATATCAGGTAAACCTCACCAATGGAAATAAAGGGTAAATTGTGCTCGGCAATGATCTATTCTAGTTTCAGTAAAGAAAAACATGTCAAAAATGGCAAAACAAATTCAAAATAAACTAGAAAATCAAAGGCAAATATAGGTCAAGTGATAATTCTACTCCCATCCCCCACTTGGTTTGTACAATGTCCCTATTGTACAATAAGGTAATAAAATTTTAAAAATAATAGTAGAATTAAAATGAAAAACTCCCATGAGTTTTGCTATGTATACTAGAGATACATATCGAGAGTTGGTATCCCTTCTTGAAAAATCTGAGCAAACTCGTGTCCCTGAACCACTTTAATAAACCAAATGCATTAAACGTTCAATAATACAAAATATGGAAAACCTGATTCATTTTGTAGGAATCACGATTTCATTTAGCTTATGCAACAAGCCTATTAAACCACTTGGTGTCCTGATTGGACGAGTTGAGTCTCGTGAGGGTTTACAAAGAACATACCCACAAAGTTCATTTACTGATTATACATGATTTTGTGAAATTTTAAATTATTTTGAAAATAATTTTATTTGCAGAAGTGAACTACGGCATAGTCCAGGGGTGGAACTACATCGTAGTTAAGTGGAAACATATAGGCTTTAAAATATACCAGACTAACTACGGCGTAGTCCAGGAATGGAACTATATCGTAGTTACATGTGAATAATAATTTTTTTGGGTTTTAAGCCTAGCTACGACGTAGCCTGGGTACCCAGCTACGCCGTAGTTGCAGTCTGCAACTACTTTTTTCCACCTAACCACAAGCCAAGGTGATCTCAAACTTCCATCTCCTTGCTATAGGAATCTGCAAACAAAGTGAGAGCTACACAAAAACAACTAAATGCAGAAATGAAAAAGGAAACGATACAAGACGGGTTGTCTCCCGACAAGCACTTTTGTTTTTTAATGAGTCTTTAAGTTAGACTCAAACCGTATCTATGTTTCTGGTATGTGCTTATTTTACCTAATAAAACGAGTTAAAAAGACCAATAATGACCAATAAATACAGAAAAATGCATTGTATTCGTTTGTATTATGAATTGTGTCTTGCAGGTAATGGATATTGCACAAAAGGACAAAAAAACAAAGCAAAACTGGCAAAACTAAGCACGGGAATAGAAAGAGTACAAGAAATCGAAGCTAAAGGCAAATTTATCTTAAGTCTTAACCTAATCCGATCCTATTTAACCTATAAGAAACCCTAAAACAATTGCACCATTAATCCAAACCAATTGCACCGTTAGTCCAAACCAATTACACCATTAGTCCTTAATCTTAACTACCGTTAACCTATTAAACCTATAACTTAAAACCTGGCCCAAACTTATAACCCAAGCCCAATCCCTTTTTAACCCGTTACCCAGGTCAACCCTTATAACTCTCGGTCAAATTCACTGTACATCCCCTACAACTTTTCCCTCCCTCGTTTCACCATAAACACTTACATAGGGTAAATCCCAATTCACCCACACCATTAAGCTTCTAGAAGCATGCCACCCTGACACATGACGTATGCAATGACGATTTTGGCATGCCAGGATGGCAATCCCAAGGCCAATCATTGGCCAATGATGCGTGGAATGATATCAAGGGCTCAGATAGATGGATGAGGAATCAAGGGCTAGGATGTATGTAGTGGGGAGCGTCTCATGGATGTAGAAGTTTCACTAATCCACTATAAATAGAGGAGGCCTCACACACAATAGATCATCTACTTTTTCTAGCTTATTGTCTAGCTCTAGCTTATTGTAACGTTTAGCTTAATGTTTTAATGTAATTTACTTTTCAATAGCTTGTACTCTCTTTAAACGATTAATAATATTCAGTTTTCATTTAAATTGTGTTCTTAAATTTTGTTTTTACTTTTATGAAATAATGGATTGAATGTGTTTAAGTAATAATTAATAAGCCTTATTAAAATCCTTAAGCTAGCTTGTACTCAATTAAGCCATTAAGCTTAACTGAGTTAGTATTTCACCTAAATTTACACTTAAAAGTTATCTCAGCTTATTGGATGAAAGGCCAGACCTGGAAGGGCTTTTATAACCTTACCAGCTTATTTATGATAAGCTGGAGCTTGTAGATCTAAGCTCCTTGAGAGCTTATTGATCCCTGTTTAGTTGGGATCAAGGTACACTTCAATATCACTTTCATTTTAGCTTAATACTGTTTGCTTATTGTTTTGCTTATTTATCCTTATTATCTGTTAGTTTTTGCTTATTATTCCTTTATTAGCTTAGTTAAATGTTTGTTATTGCAAGTTTGAGCTTAATTCAAATCTGTGTAGTGTAAAATTGTAACACCCCCATTTTTACAATATAGCAGCGGAAGCTAATCTGGGGTATTACTTCATGGAAACAACAATCATAATCATAGAAAACGACCCAAAAGAGACGTTTGTTCAAAACCCAAAGAGAACGTTTGTTCTAAAGTTTGTTATATTCATTTAGATATAAGAGTTTTACAAAAAGGGCATGGTACCCAAAAATCTAGTTACATACCAATTGGAATGATAACAAGTGTTGCACATTCTTCGATCATGCCAATCCGTGCCGTTATTGCTCATTTACCTGAGATAACATGCTAAAAAGTCAACTAAATGGTTGAGTGGAATTTCAGTCCGGTTTGTATAAAAGTTTGATTAACAAAGTTAGCCTGTAATAATTGTACAAACACAATTATTATGTGAAAATGTATTGTTATGATCTTGGGTCACGTTTATTATATTATCTGTTAGTTGTATCTAATTGCAAACTATGTATTTTATCATAGTAAACAGTCTTTTTACTGCGTTATTGGATTGTTTGGTCTATTGGTTGATTGGTCATGTTCCTTGTCTGATAGTCATAGTTTGGTCTAAGCTCATGGCACACAAACTGATAGGGTATATATACCAAAATGAATGTGATATATATCAGAGAGGTAATGGTGCCTCGGGTGTAGGTATTGCCATATACTAGGATACTGCAAATCATAGTAAAGTTTCGTTACCTATCTAGCTAACACAACATGATTCCGCAATCACCGATAGTATCTATCATCAATATTCATGTTCACCTAAATAGTGATTAATCCCCCGTCCATGAAAATGAAGGGGACTTTTGGCATGTGTAAATTATGACAGTACGGATACGCTATATCTGTGTTTCAGGTTAGCATTTAACTTGTAAAAACACTTGTATTTCCTGGTTTAAAAGCATGTATTAAGTCTTTGAAAGTAATCCATTCGTTATTAAGTTAAACGGGTATGTAAAAGATGTTTGTAACAAGCATGTATTCTCCCTCGCGGGTTTAATCTAAAACATGTAAATAACGTAAAGACGAGGTTATGAACTTTACATGATAGGTAGATGCAAATATATTATTTTAGAATGAAAGGCTGATGACCTTATCACAATCTTAAAGGGAATGTTGTTATTGTCAAAATGATAGTAAACAACCCCGTCAACGCAATGTGTAAATATGTGAGTTTTAGGATGATTGTACTCTAGAACTTTGGTTCGGAGAGTTAATATTGTTATGAGTTTGATTGAAAGTTTTAGAATTATTGTTTTCAACGTTTGTTTGGGCTATCATAATTCAGAAGTCATTCAGTAAACGTTTGAGGAGCTAGGGCACTTTAAATCGTAAACCCAACAACTCAGTCAGAACGTAAAACCAAGATGAAACCTCTTAATATGAAGCTCCCTAGTATTGTGATATGATATAATCAGTTTTAAGCGTTTTAATAAATATCTGGAAATGTTAAGCACGAGAATCGTCAAATAAAGTTATGTCTTGTATAGTTTTAAACATGATTTTATACTTTTTCAAAATGTTACATTTTAGACCCTTGAGTTTGAAAAGTGGTAGAGATTACCCTTGGAGTTTGCACTTTTACGACTTTAGTCCTTCAACTTTAAAAGATATACCAAGTAAACCTTGTACTTTGAAAAGTGACATAATAGACCCTTATAGTTATAACTTTGATAAAATGACATATTCAACCCTTCTAGTTATTAATTTCAGAAAGTTACAATATATACCCCTTGCATTGATAATATTTACAAAACATGTCCAAATTGCCATGAAAGCTTATTTTAACATTTCAATAGACATTTATAAGTTATAATAAACTAAAATATAAAGATTTAACGCAACGCAAGTTTAAAATAACGATTCGTTAAGATAGGAAGCAAAACGGGTCAAATTAGAGTTTCAAAACGTAAACGCGCGGGTTTTAAGTTCAAATTCCTTCAATAATCCATAAAGTGGTTATTTTAACATTATTTAAGCATGCTAGGATAGATTATAACAATATTTAATCTTTATAACATTTAGTTTTAAGAAAAACGCGAAACTAGGGTTTTGGGTGTACGGTTTTGGATCAAAATGGAAAATGAGCATAAATTGAGTTATGAAACTTTAACAAGAGTATATTTAGGATCATATGAATATTATAAGAGTGTAGGAGCAGAAGTAGAACATTCAGAACTTGGGTTTGAGCTTGTAGCTTGAAAATGGTTCAAAATCGGGACTTTTAGCTTTGTACGCCTAGAATAACGACTCCGAGGCTTCAAGGCTTCAAAGCTTCACTTGATTGATCTTCTTAGATGATCCTAGGATCAAATGGAGTAGATAATAGTTGCTCACTTGGGTTATAGAAGAGGAACTTGGGTGCAAATTGGAATGAAGACATAAGGTTCCTATTTATACTAGTTTAAGACCAAGGAGGTTAAGTAACTCATAAGATCTAATATGTGACACATAGGAGGCCTAGTGTAAGATGTTTTGAAGCTATATAATGAGTTGTGAAGGCTAGGAAGCTAGAATGATGGTGTGGACACCATATATGGCTGCCGCGATTGTTGTGGTTAAAAAAGAGACTCATGTGGCTTTGATTTTGGCCATGGAAAGGTCTAAG
>BQNB010199775.1:0-11038 GCA_026074375.1 Tanacetum coccineum
CAAAGAAAGACAAGGGGGAGATTTAGGGTTTTTTAGGTTTCAAGTTATGATTTACAAAACATCATAAGACCTCCTTTTACAGCCCTTACAATCTTGGTGAAAAAGCAAGCAATCTCCGTCCATATGGAAGGAGATATTCGACCGGCTAGGAAAGAGGGGACAAACCAAATCTGTTCCTTTTCCCGATTTTGCATATTAGTCATTTAACTATTAACGACTAATATTTATTCTTGTTAAACTTTTAACGATCGTTTGTTTAAACATTAATTAATATAGTACATTAATATATTAAATACATTGTTCTACATATTAACGTGTGCGTCCCTTTAGGCTCCAATAATTCCCGGACATATATAATTTATATTTGTTCGTATTCCAATAGCTCCCACTTAGACATGTATAAATTATATAATAACATTGGTAAGCGTCTAGCAACACGTCAATGCTCTCAGAAACATCCGAGTGTAGTTTATCAAAACACGAACAAAATGATTTATGAATTTACAATCCCTTTGTTTCTGTTACCATCTTAAAAATGGATATGGATCAATGTCATTCCATTATTTAACGATTCTGTTTCTCGTATATGTAACTAATCAAGATTGCCAAAAAACAATGAGACATATCTACATGAGTTTTTGGGTACGGCCATACACACATCTGATTAATTCTACAAGGGGCCTAGTGGCATCATTCTTCAACTTTTAAAGGAACAAATTTTATATTGACTACAAGTGCCAAGTCATCATGTTTCAAAATCACTTTTGAAATAGCCCTTATTAGTTATCCATGTTTCAGGATAACTTAGACTAGATCAAGAAGGATTATTCACATATGCAAGACCTACTTGTATCTCAAGTCTAAGGATTTTGTAAATAAAAATCACTTACAAGGTTTACTTGATGACGATGATCCATAAAGTAATATCCTTGTGTTGGGGAAATCTAATATTTATCTTATGAATATCATGTGAGTTTGGTGGACACATCCTTAATATCAACAATATCACCAATCACTCAGAATTGTCTTAATTTAACAATATTCACACATTGTTAATCGACAACGGATTAATTTAGAATAATAACTATTATTATTCACGGATTTAAACATGCAAATATAGGACACAATTTAAGATCAAAATAACAAAATACCAAGTATCATTATCATAAAATAAATTATTCAAATATCCCTTATCCAAATACTAAACACAGATCTACATGAAACTACTAGCTAAACGAAGTCCCATGCTCTTAGCATGTTGAGAAAGCTTTCCTTTCGGTAAAGCCTTCAGAAAAGGATATGCTAGATTGTTGTCTATGTGAACTTTAAGAAGGTTACTTCTATGGTAGTGTCTGGCGCCCATCTGAACCCCCGGTTCGTTGGCGATAAGAAGAGCAGATGAATTGTCGCAAAACATCTTAATTGGTTCGTTTATTGTTGGTACTATACCAAGCCTTGAAATAAACTTTCTAATCCAAACAGCTTCCATCTCTGCTTCTTAAGCAGCTATGTGATTCAGCTTATGTAGCAGACATTTCAGTATTACTTTACTTGGATCTTTTCTAGTCTATTGCGCTTCCATTCAAAATGAAACGTATCTTGTCAAAGATTTCATATCATCTATATCGGTCTCAAATCCTACATTGTAATAGCAATCAACTCGAAGTTTAGCTTCCGGATTTCCACCATAAACTAAAAACATATCTTTAGTATTTCTTAAATACTTAAGAATATTTTTAACAGCAGTCCAGTGACATTCACCAGGATTTTGTTAAAACCGGCTGGTAATATTTTACGCCAACGCAACATCATGTCTAGTGCATCTTACAGCATATATAATGAAACCCACAACCGAAGCATAAGGTACATTTTGCATACGCTTTACATCTTCAGGTGTTGAAGCACCATGTGTTTTGTTCAAGTCAAGTCTTTCTTACATAGGGATATGTCCATGTTTGGAATTATCCATATCTCTTTAAGATCTTATCCATGTGAGCATTTTGACCAAGTCCAATCAATCTCTTTGACCCATCTCTGTAGATTTTGATTCTAAGAATAAATGTTGCTTCCCCCAAATCCTTCATAGCAAAACACTTTCCAAGATAATCCTTTACACTTTGTAATATATTTCAAGGTTTGTACATTTATTTTCCTAAATCTTCAGTGAGGAAAACCTGAACATAATACTCCCCTCACTAGCTTTTAGGGAATACTCAGGAGTTATCTTTAAATTTATAATTAAATTTAAATCAATCCAAGTGATTTATTTAATAATAAACTTAAGATTCTACTCCTAGATGATTGCAATGATCCATGCTTGGATTCTTGTCGTTTGTACATTTTATAAAGTTTATATGAATTCATAAACTCCTTTGATTACTAACCGTCCTCGCAATATTAATCATTCAAGAAAGAGTTCTAAATTTCATTGTCATATTTATCATATTCATTATATATGACATCAACCATACTTTTATTTAATTAATGCTCATAGAAAGAATGTTTAATCACAATCAATTGTTTTGAGTATGAATTAAAATTTTATATTATGCATGCATCACTATGTGTAACATTGTCCTCATGAGTTTGAAACAAGAAAACCACCACTTGGGTTTTTTTCGATTTGATGGAAACTCATTTTAAACTTTACAGTTAACCTTTTAGTTAAAGATCCATCAGAGTTCCAAAAATGATTAATCTTTATGGACAAACATCTTAAATTAATAGTTTGAGTCATTACCAAATTCAAATGTCACAATGCATCCTAATGGTTTCACCATGATACCAATTCAAATTCAATGCATTTTAATGATTAACAGGTTCATCATGATCCTGTGACTCATATTCTCAATATTGATATAACATTTATCAATCAAGTATTTGAGGTATTTCTTGCGGATCTATGAACGAAAATTATATCATTATAAGGTTTAACATTTAAAGCCTCGATATGATATTCACTAGTGTGTTTAGAAGGTTATGTATTTTGTATTTTTATCTCTTTCAGATCTAAAAATGCTCCCACTTGCTTTTTGTAATTTTAGACTCTTCTATAATTACTTAGCATGTAGAGGGACATTACAAGATACATTGATAGTTCCTGAGTTTAGTTTGTTAATGTCCATTCTTCATAAGACTTTTACATAAATTCAGATACTTAATTTCTTAAGCCTTAATGTGAGTCAACACATTCCATAATCAGTGATGGTGCCTTATTAACCTTCTAGGATGTGATTTTATTGAGTATATACAAGGACATACACAATTGTTTAAACCTTGCAGATTAGAGGTAAAATATTTAAGTAATCAAAATTAAATAATTCCAAAGAATTTGATTCAACCCCCCTCCCCCCCCCCCCACCCCCCCGACCCTCGCTCCCCCAACCCCCCCCACGACCATACACACTCCCCCACGCCCCTCCCCCCCTCCCCCCCCCCCTCCCCCCCCACCCTCCGCCTGCCCGCCCCCCCCCCCCCCCCTCCCCCTCTCCCCCCCCCCCCCCCCCCCCCCCCCCCCGTCCCCCCCTCCGTCCCCCCACCCCCCTACCCCCCCCCCCCCCCCCCCCCCCCACCCGCCCCCCGTCCCCCCTCCCCTACCCTTTCCCCCCTCCCTCCCCCTCCCCCCCCCCCCCTCCTCCCCCCCCCCCCGTGTGCCACCGCCCCCCCCCCCAATATCACAATCTTTAAATAACTTAAGACTCTTTAGGTCACATACTTATCAATTGCGTCAAACGAAATAGAATGTATAGTATTTAAAAACCTATTTGCATGCAATAATGTATACGGCTTTAACTAGTTCAAGAACTCTATCCATATTAACTATACATTATTTTGCCTTGAAAAAAAATAATAAAAAAAAAAAAATACCCCCCAATTCAAGGAACTTTTTGTTCATATTATAGTCACCGAATGATATAACTTACTTTATGTTATAAGTCTTTCAACATTTAAAGGACTTCATGTTTATTAATTTACATTAAACATAAACATATTTAACTAAAGTAACTTTGAACATCAACTCTTGACTTCAATAGTGATTCCAAGTTAAACAATATTACTTCATTATTTAGGACATTCTAAGAGTACATAAACATTTTACTTGAAGTAGTCTTTAAATTGAGATTACTTCATTATTTTGGACATTCCGAAAAAACATAAACATTTTACTTGAAGTAGTCTTTATTTCATATCTTGACATATGTTCTGAATAGGGCAATAAGTCCTAGTAGAAAACATTTAATCATATTGTTCTTGTCATGTGTTGTACCTTGCAATAAGAAAAGATTTTCCACTTGTGCATGGCACAACATATACATGTAGTCAAACAACCGACGTTCGTTTTTTATGTAGACAATATGGACAGTGTCACTGATGTTAGGTTGACAAGTAGATATTGAAAAACCACATTGTTTAATAGAATAGTGCACGACTATCCTTAAAACCATGCGTGTTTATAGTTGGAAAATAAAACTATATATTATTCTCAGGGACGAAGCGAGAAATAATATCGGTTATACCAAGATAATAAACCTTGTAGCTCCCATTGAATTAGACAACATTACATTAATGTCTTGTTCAGAAATAAATCAGGATGCTCCCATTGGATTTGACAACATTACAAGTGTTCCATAACCAGTGAAAAAAATAGTGATCTATTTATTTTCCAACCATCTGTGAAATCTTAATTAGTAGCAATGTACTTGGATTTCAAAATTTCTATAGTAGATGAGGGACTATCCATCAATGTATTTATTAACTTAAAAATTGGGCATGCAATTTCCTCCATTTGATTAAGACAAACAACTAGATATATTATCCTAGTTTGCCTTTAGCACTTTTACAGTAGTATTGGTATTTCCTAATCAAGAACTCATAAAGCATCTTACATTGAAGAAAATGTTATCATTGATAGCTTTTAGAACAGATTCTCTAGTTATCGAATGGTCTTATATGTTTCAAAGTATCCATCCGAAATTAGGGTGATGAAATTTGTATGAAAATATAGTCATGCATCTACTTAAACTTTAAGTATTCTATGAGTTGATTACAATTAGGACAATTCCTAGGTTCCTAGTATAACGTTCTTGGAGCAAGAAAGATGATAGGATACGAGCTCTCCATGTTTCCTTCCAAGACAGCAGTCTCGGTTTGATTTCTTTAAGAAAGAAACAAACCATCGTTTATGGTTTTATTGTTGCATTAATACTATTAATAGAATCACAAAGTCCAAATTTAGTATTTTTGATAATTTTCCTTAGAGAAAATTAACTACCCATGTTTAAACTTTTTACCAATTAGTTTTCTAAGGCTAGTTCCTATGGACATACCACCATCACATCAGTTGATCTGCTAGCAATGGTGTATTCAAAAGATAATTGACGATCAATAGTTGCCACTGGTGCAATTCCTAGAATATTATGGGACTTACTTTATTACAATTATACTAGTTAAGCATGTTTGTATCCATCTATGCCTCGAGTTTAAGGTCTCACAATAAACCCCCAGGATAAGTGTCACAATCAAAAAATGTGATTATGTAACACTAAAACGTCTCACGAAAAAAGTGTATATCACCGTTGGATGACGATTACATACATCTCAAGCATAGTAAAAAGCATCTACAAGTGTTTTTTCAAAATTGGATGGCAATAACTTATTAAAAAAGGGTATTATTATTTGTGTGACATATTATATAGGAAGAAGCATGCATACATCTTCGTATCATAATTTTAATAAAAACTTTACTCAATTAAGTTATTTATTATAGTATCACATATTATCTATACATCTAATGTATAAATAGTGTTACCTTTTTTAAAATTGACGATTCAACGTGTTTTCAAATGTAAAGACTTTATTTTTTTATCACGGGAAAAGATTAAAGAAAGGTTAAAAAAATCATTCAAACCCTAGACCATTTGCGACTTTCTAAATAGTATGCAAGGTAAGGAAACTACAACGTAGTCAGGTATTATAGGGTAATGGTATCTACAAGACCGAAGTCTTGATGAGTCTCCCCGAACCTTATCCTTGCAACTAAATAGTACTTTTGCAAATTACGTCATTGATAAAAAAATAAATCTTTTAATTTTTATTAACCACATTATAAACTATTAAATTACAAGGTCTCGTCGTGGGAAACCGAAGGCCATGATATTGGATGTAAGCCGAACCCAAATTGACACATAAGACTTCAATTAACAGTCCATAATAAATCTTATTTCATATTTATTAGTCATGTTTATATTTATTTTTCGAAAAACCCTTTTATTTTCTCGCAAGTCCAAACTTAAAATAAAACAATATAAACATAAAACTAATACACATAACACTTATTAAAAAACAACACTTAACAATTAAGTAATGCAAATACAATGATGATCAAATTATCTAATAATTAAAACATGTTATAGATTATACAAGGCTATTTCGTCCAATGGATCCGACCTAATCCATCGATACAATCAGATTGCGTAAGCCATATTTCAAATATATACCACATAGCACATAAAATTTAAGCAACTTTTAGGCCCCATTAAGACATAGCTAAAGTCTTCCCTAGCTTTTAAAGTCATGGATCTTACCAAATAAAAATTTAATGTCTATGTTTAATTCTTGATCATCATATTTGCATAAAACCTTTAACAATTAACAAGATTTATATCACATATCCCTGCATCATAAATTACATGTATTATCTGGACGCCGATTAAACCAATTAATTTGAACAAAAAAACGATCAATTAACAATTAAACGCATCAAGTTTTAATCTTATAAAATTTCATACAACCTAGAATTCGTCTAATTAATATTATAACCAATAAAGATTGAAACTTTATACACAAAGATCGAATCTTTATGCATAAAACCGCCCAAAGGGCTTAAAAAATTAATCAATAACCCTAATTTTGTCAAATTTTATTACTTGTAACTACAAATTCTACACGATGGCTCGTGATGCCACTGTTGGGTTTTTACAACTATTAACCATTAAAGATCACGAGTAAGCAGCGGAAAAGATAAACACGTATAGAATAACATAGTTAACAAGGGTATAAGAACGCGTACCTTTTAGCAATTAACGAATACACCGTCTTGAATATACGCGTGTGTATAATTTAAATGCCACGCAAAAACCACCCAAGTTCTAAAGTAAGATCTCTCTACTTCAATACACATAATACGTTCTTAGCAAACAATTAAGTATACTAGTAGTGATAAAGCTACCGAACACCTTCGACTCTTAAATCAATCAACATGAAAAATCCTTTAAGGGTTGTTTTGGTTCGTGCTACAAAAGCAAAACCTAGGGGTGTTTGGTTCGTTCGCACGGCACAAGGAGGGAAGGAAAAAGGAGAAGAGAGATTTAGGGATTTAGGTTTTTCAAGTTATGAGAAAACTAAACACCATAATCCTCTATTTATAGCCTACTAAACTTGGCTCGCAAGTTAGGTAATTCTAACTCCTCTTGAGATTAGGAAATAATTTGCTAAGGGAAAAAAGAAATAAATCATATACTTTCTTTTTCTCCATAATTGCATATTAGTCCTTCTTTTAACTATTAATGACTAATATAACTCCCATTAAATATTTATTAACATTTAACGCTCGTTAAGCTTTATCACTTAAATATATTACGTTTAATATATTTATTATTAATTGTTTTACGTATTAACGCGTACGTCCCCGTAGGCTCAAATAAATTCCCGAACATATATTATTTTTACGTTGACATAATCCAACAATAACCCAGAAAGATTAAAAATGATTGAGAGAGACTAGAGAGAAAATAGCTGTAAAATATGAGAAATGAATAAAACTCTAGAGCTGGGGATTTAGCTTATATAAGGCCATTTTTCACTTCAGCCCCTCAACATATAAAAACCTGCTAAACATATCAAACTGTTAGACATAAGTGTATGTTTAACCCCTACACTTATATAACAACCATAAGTTGCATAAAATAGATATATTCAACACGCTTCTTAGACTTATGGTTTGAACATATCAATCAACCCAATCCTTTTACAAATGAGCTATGCTAAGCCTTTTTATGAAAATGTGAGATGTATTATTAACAAACCTAATTTTAACAGTCTTAATGACACCAGATGACACTTTTCCCCTTACCAAATGTAAATCAGTTTCAAAATGTTTGGTTTTCTCATGAAACACTAGATTAGAAGTAATTTGAATAGCAAAACTGCTATCACAAAACAAATTGACAGGAAACAAGCCCTCAACATCTAGATCCTCTAAAATTTTCCCAATCCGAATTATTTCACAAGTAGTAGATGCCAAACATCTTTACTCAGATTTAGCGGAGGATTTGGAAATTGTTGCTTGTTTTTTACTTTTCCAAGATATGTGATTATTGCAAAAGTATACACAGAAACCTGAAACACATTTCCTAGACTTAGGACATTTTGCCCAGTCTGCATCTGAAAAAGCATGCAAACTGATCTTGTTACATTTGTAAAAATGTATGCCAGTACCAGGAGCCTGTTTCAAGTATCTAAGAACTCTCAAACCTGCAGCAAAGTGAGACTGAAGAGGAGCATGCATATGCCGACTTAGACAATGTACAACATATGCAATATCAGGCCTAGTAACAGACAAGTAGATCATCTTTCCCAAAAGCTTTTTAATACTCAGTCAAGTTAGCAATATACTTATCCTTCTCAGATTCCTTAAAACTAAAAACAATATTCTGCTGCAATTGGGTAGCAGCAGGCTTACAAGCCAACAATCCATAATCACTTAACAACTCTAAGCAATATTTCCTTTGTGACAAATAAACACCATTTTGATTTTCCAAAACCTCAATTCCCATAAAATACTTTAGTTTTCCTATGTCTTTAATCATAAATTTTAAACTCAAAAACTGTTTAAACTTTTCTATTTCAGCATGATTATTACCAGTAACATCAATGTCATCAACACATACCAATAAAGCAGTAAATATCCCCTTCTTACCCTTTACATACAAAGAGTAATCATTCTTACTTTGAATAAATCCATTTTCAATTAAAGCACAAGTAAGTTTTTCATTCCATTGTCTAGGGGCTTGTTTAAGCCCATATAAAGACTTAACAAATCTGCAAACTTTTGTCTCATTTTTATCATAATAACCAGGTGGAAGAGACATATAAACTTCTTCATGTAAATCACTATATAAGAAAGCATTATTCACATCAAGTTGATATAAAGGCCAATTGTTAAACACAACAAGGCCAATCAGGTATCTAACAGTGACCATCTTGACTACATGACTAAAAATTTCCTCATAGTCAAGACCCTCTCTCTGACTAAAATCTTTGGCCACTAACCTAGCCTTATACCTATCAACCTCTCAGATGCCTTATAGTTAATTTTGTAAATCCACTTACACCCTATAGCTAGGGGTGTCAATCGGGTTATCGGGTCGGGTTTGGGGCTTATCGGGTCGGGTCTATCGGGTTTTGAAAAATTAAAAACTAACCCGCAACCCGACCCTATAAGGAATCGGGTCGATCGGGTTTTGGTCTATCGGGTTGCGGGTTATCGGGTTGGGTCTATTGGGTTATCAGGTTACTTGTTAAGGAAAAAAACTAAACCATATAATCAAAAATTGTTAATGCTATCAATTACAACCTCAACCTCAACGTCATGAACCCATATGCCCAATACAATATTTTTGTCTCTGTGTTCCTAGTTAAATATACAAAGATTTGATTTGTCATTTTCAATCTTACTCGTGATACTTTGTAGCTCACTGTTAATTATGTATTTTCTTGATATCAAATGCTAGTAGTTGAATAATGTTTTTTCATTACTATTAATTAAAAGGACCTGATTGCTTGTGGATGCATTCAAAAGAGTATCAAATTTATTTTGAGATGAGGAAATTGTACTGCGGTTAAAAAGAATTCATACAACTATGAGGTTAAACTTACATATAGGATATAATACTAAACTACTAACTATTGAGTACATTTTTGTATTAGTTTCCCTAACATAAACATGTTAAAAAAACAATCTTCACCTCTTTGAATAAGTTATCATCATTATATCATTTCATACATAACTATTCGTAAGTTAAACAAAAAGTTATCATTATTATACGTCAATCTTTTCAACTTTACAATTAACAACATTAGAAATTAACTTTACAAATAACAACACTAGTTCGTATATATGTTAATGACAGTTCATATATTTGTGTTAATATATCATTATGTCTTATCGGGTTGACCCGATAACCCGATAAGAAATTAACTAAAACCCTAACCCGACCCTATTAGCTTATCGGGTCTATCGGGTTGACCCGATAAACCCGATAAGCTAAGTTGGACCCGAATCAACCCGACCCTATAAGGCCTTATCGGGTGCGGGTCGGGTCAACCCATTTGACACCCCTACCTATAGCTTTTCTACCAACAGGAAAATCAGCAACGACCCGAGTATTATTTCTATGTAAAGCTTCTATTTCTTGATTTATAGCAGTGACCCAATTTTCATTTTTACAAGAATCAATATACGAATTAGGTTCCACGGACTTATTCAAAGTAGTAGAAAAGCAATAGTTCACAGAAAACAGATTAGCATAGCACGCATATTTTTTAAGACCATATCTAACATTGCTACTAACAACAAAATCACTAAACTTCACAGGCAAAGTTTTCTGCCTAGTAGATCTCCTCACCTCTGATTGTGGTTCATTCCTAGTTATACTAGAACCTTCACCATGAAAAAACATTTTGACCATTTGCCTTAGAGGTGACATTGTCTGCTATTTGGGTTGCAATGAGTAACGTTTCTTCATCAACATCCTTAAAGGAGTCATCAAAAACATCACCTTCATTACCTTTCACATTAGAAGGGTACCCCTCATCATCATTGGGACTTTGAGGACCTTTGGTGTCAAAAAAGTTCAAACAATCAACTTCAGTTGAAGTTGTATTTTGTCGAAACCAAATATCACCTTCACTTCATTATTGAAACAAGAAAAATAAGATGAGATAAAATGGAAGAATTTTAGAGAGAAGTTAGAGAGAG
>BQNB010199777.1:0-11038 GCA_026074375.1 Tanacetum coccineum
TGTTACAATATGAAAAGACAAATTCCAAATTACACAAATTACACGTTGATCACTTAAAAAGATGTTGACGTGCATTACTTGAAGAAAAACGTCAATTATCTTGTCTGCCTACTACCTCTGTCCCATATTAAGTGTCCAGTTTGACTTTTTAAAGTATTTCTTCAACTTTGACCTTAAATGTATCTGTTTGTGTTATATAACACTTGATGCAAAATATATGAATGTATTGAGTATTAAATGTATTTTCATTGGTGTAATTTTCATTAAGTGTTATATAATACAAATAAAAATATTTAAAGTCAAAGCTGAAGAAAAAAAACTGTAAAAAGTATAAAATTACTTTTACTACTTATATGTAGCTAACTATTTAATGTGGAACGGAGAGAGTATAAAATTACTTTTACTACTTATATGTAGCTAACCATGTATCCAAATTTTGTTTAAAGTATGTATCCAAAATTTTGTTTGGAAAATAAAAAAAGTACAGTACATGTCAAAATCAAATACTAATAAGAGAAAATAATATTAAATGGTCCCATTTACTAAAGAATCACTTCATCCTACCCGTGAACATTTTTCATTACTCAATCTAATACGTGGTATTTTACATCTCTCTCTCTCTCTCTTCTTACGTCATCGTCTTCCTCTCCCAACTCAAACATTTTATAATACGAGTTTCACAGATCGACAAGCATTGACTTTCCCATCTTAGTTGTAGTTTTCTAACCTAAAAATTCCTATATGGGTAGCTGCTAATTTCAAATGCATGTTTTCATGTGAACTAGAGTTTTCCGGTTAGGAGAAAATGAAAAGCCCTCTTTGATGCCCCCAAATTTTTGCTGCCCTGGGTGGTCGGCCAGCTCGCCCACCCCCAGGGCCGGCCCTGCTACCAGTTCACTGACTGCAATTCTCATGCTAACATGTACCAGTTGCAAGGCCATTTATCTCAAGGTTTTCTACCTTAAATAGAATTACGGAGATGCGATGCAAATGGAAGTGACATGGTTCAAATGCATGATTGTAGCTCCATGTCCAATGGCACTAATGCACAGAATCCCATGTATTATATTTATTTATTTTATGGATGCAACTAACAATCTCACAATGTTTACAAATATCTCACAAAATTGTCCCAGACGGGACTAGTTCCCACAACCACTTGGATGGGGAGCATCTCACACATGCCACTAGACTACAACCTGGTTGCACAGAATCCCATGTATTTCCAGACTTTCCATTCACTTAATGAATTCATCATACACTAAGACCCTCTAAAATTAACTCTAATTTCTAAATTATAATAGCTGACTTATATTCTTAGTCTTCTCTTATTTCAAATTCGTATCTACACTCGCCCCTTCTAATGTACATTACTTGGCTTACGTAAAACTGAGAATGCAACATATCTAATGTCATTTCCAATTATTCTTAGGATTTGAGAAAGAGAATAGCAGAGTTGTGCAATTAATAGTCAAGATGCAATCCACTGATTTAAAGTCAAATGCTTGTAAGAGATTAATGGTAGCAGAAACAAGCACATACCACATACACACAGAGCTTATATAGAATAAAAATCAACAAGCGGAATAAGTTGTGTGTATGTTATTAAAGCCATTCGATATAAGATGATGAGAAGATGCATGTTGGTGTGGTGAGATCACAAGTGGTAGAGATAGATGTAGACAGACCGCATGGGTGAGAAAGATGTGGATAAGAAGTGCCAAATTTTGGAGGACCCATTTAGATGATTTGTCAAAATAATTGCGATCGTAGGAGTATGCTAAGTATACCAGATACCATATTCTAAGCATTAGGTTTGCCTAAATAGCTTACTGCGCCTCTGATCACCACCTGACCAAATACCTAACACTGGATTCACCAGCCCACGTCTCGCCCACGCCATTCTCACCCTCTTGGTTCATCCCCGCCTAAAACCACCACTTCTAATCACCGCCACTCCCATTCCTAGTGAACTAGGCATGTCAGACCACCTAAGCAAATCCAATACCTGACACTCGAGTACCAATATATTTAAATTTACAACCAGCCGTCGTGTGAATTCACCACTTCCCGTCATCATGAGCCCACTGCCCCTGGTTCCAACCATCAGCTCCACAGAGATGTATCTAGTTTACTCTCAACTCGTAAATTCGCTTCCATGATCCATATATCTATACAATTCATTGAATTTCATGTGTTTTACAGAATAAACAAATTTGAGCATGTTTGGTAGATTTGACACCAGAAGACACCCAAAAGTTATCGGAGTTGACCTAAGAAAAACTTGATGGGCTGAAACGAGTCAACGACTATGAGAGAATAAACAGGTTCCTCAAAGGTTGATTGGGGAAGACGAGCAACACTGTCACTGCCGGTGACATGTCAAAGTTTCAAGATCTCGGTGGATACAATGTGTATGTGATGATGTAGTACTTATACGTCTATAACAGACTAAAAATTTATAGTTCTCTCTTCTCTCAAATTTGTAAGTCGGCTCACAAGTCATAATATATAATATCACACAGAAAGAGCTGAACACACACTAGAACATCAGTATCATTTCCAATTATTCTTGGGGTTTATGAGAAGTAGCAATAGTTAAGCATTTAAACGTCAACGTGAAATGCACTTATTGTGTTCCAGCACCTCTAAGAGATTAAAGCTATCAAAAACATGCAGACAACACATACAAATTGAGATCTTACATATATTAAACATCAGTGTAAGAAATTTTAGGGGGTGTTTGTTTAAGCTTATATGTGGGCTTATATGCATATATGTGGGCTTATAAGCTTATATGTGGGTTTATAAGCTTATTTGGTTTCGGCTAATATTTTATAAGCCTCAATCTTCCGGCTTATTTTGAGACTTATGGGCTTTTATAAGCTTACTATGATATACCATGCTTATATAGGCCCCAAAGTCCCAAAATAAGTCAAAAAATAGGGCTTATGAAATATAAGCCGAAATCAAATAAGCTCATAAGGAGTAAGGACACATATAAGCTTAAGCAAACACCATGGAGATTGACACTCGTACCTATATACGCAAGCGTGAAGAAAGATATTAAACTTCCAAGGACAGATAACAGCCACAGAAAGCCCACTACCTGCATCTTTTAACAAAACATGTCGTCACGTTCCCTTTAACAACGAACAAAACTTAAAATCACAATAACATTACCAAACAAATGTTTCTTTATCAATTATCAGTAAACAGAATATTATATAGAGCCGAACAAGTTTCATATGATGTTATGATAACAGACCGTGAAAAAGAGCCTGAAGTCCTTGCCAAGGGTGATATCATGCGCCATAAGTAACATATAGTTTACTTTAATACGAAAAGACGCAGCAGCATAATTAACCATCTCCTCCGACAATACTAACTCAGGCAACGTCTGAATCTGTCTGCAATTTATAAACAGCTTTACTAAGCAAACATATCCTCACTCAATCATCACAATACACAAAAGTAAAAAAATCACACATACTTATCCCTCATAGACGCATAATTGGCGTGTAGAAACCGCAACACTATCAAAAACAGCAAAACATTGGAACAAATCGTTAAAAACGATAATCCTGATCGCTCAAATACTAGCCACGCAGCAGTTGCAACAATAATAATCCCTAACGAAACACGCCGCCTCTTCCACAACAAAACATCCGCCGCTGACAACCAAAACACAAAACATAAGTCAACATCCCCCCAAAACATCACAATATCACTAAAGGGGTGTTTGGCTAAGCTTATATGATGGGCTTATGAGCTTATATGTGTCAAATAAGCCCAAATTAAATAAGGCAAATTTAAGCTAGTTTTGGCTAAGCTTATATGAGTGGGTTTATGAGCTTATAAGGGGGTTTTGATAAGCCACAAAAGTGTGGCTTTCTTAAGTGGGGTTGGGCTCAATTATATTTAATCTAACATTAATATATTTCAACCCATGTCTCTTATAGTCAATTACCACTTGAAACTAAACCAAACATTTGAAGTTATCAACTTATTAAATATAAGCTCATCCAAACACTCAACATGGGTGTATGAGCTTACGATATATAAGCCATAAGCCGCATAAACCCAACTCATAAGCTTAGCCAAACACCCCCTAATCTATAAATTTCTTTACTACTCAATTACTCCACACCTATATATAAATTAAAGAGCGGGTGATCGTCTAGTTTGAACAAAACGCCGAAGCCTAACAACTTTATTTCATCACACAAATTCTACTAAGCAGTCAATAACTATCAATTATTTCGGCGCGCCTAAAACGGTTGTGGATCTAAACTTAATACACAGACAATAGTTTGTAACTTGAATCAATAGTATTAGATACATATATTTTTATAACTAATTTACACATAATAGCGTAACAAATATAGGTCAAAAATAGAATTAGGTATAGAAGTGATAAAAATACCTTTACCGCCGCCCATCAACTGATGAATAGTGGACTGGCGATCAAATAAGCGGTAACTAGTGGATGTTGAGCACGTGTTGTTATCTCTATCCACCTGATCGCAAGCATCGTGTGAATCATCCATTGAAATGGTCTGATTTCACTGATAATTTTTTTTTAAAAATTAGTTGACAAAAATTAGGTCTATAGTGTAATGAATTTTATTAAAAAAAAAAAGTAGTAATGTATACATACAAAAATGAGAACCTAAAAAAATGGAGGAGTTGTTATTGTTCTCTAGCGTTGAATTGATGATGATGCACGTTTGTTTCTTCATTCACCATTTTGGACGAACTGCCTTTGTTTTTTCTTCTTTTTTTAATTTCTTTTGTTTTGTTACATTAATGGACCTCAACTTTTAATTTTAAGCTCTTAAGCGTTTATGTAATAATAATGTCTATCTTTTATCTTGGTGCCCATCATATGCTCAAGTGTAGCAGAAGACAAATGTGTATGCAACTCACGTAGCAGATTCTTTAACTAACAAGTCTTAGTAACAGCATTGCCAACACCACGATACTCTGCCTCAGCACTAGACCGAGAAAGCGTTGACGCTTAAAGGACCATGAGAGTAAGTTGTTGCCAAGAAATACATAATAACCTGAAGTCGAACGCCGAGTAGTAGGGCAACCAGCCCAATCCGCATCCGAATAAGCAACCAAAGATGTAGTAGAAGATGAAAATAACTGTAACCCATGATCCAAAGTACCACGAACATACCTTAAAATCTGTTTAAGAGTCGAGAAATGAGGCTCCCGAGGATCATGCATATAAAGATAAAGGTGTTGCACTGCATAAGAAATATCTAGGCGAGTAAAAATGAGATACTGAAGAGAACACGCAAGACTCCGTTGATGACGTATAATACGTGTAACAGGCCTCCGGGCCTGGATTACATAAATTATACATGGGCCCAAGCCCAACAAGACAATCGCAAAGCACAATAGACCACCCTATTAATCCCCGCTCAAGAATCTCAGTCGCATACTTGCGCTGAGATAAGAACGTCCCCGAAGAATCACGTGTAACAGAAATACCCAGAAAATAATTAAGCGAACCAAGATATGTCATATCTGATGCAATGAAGCAATAATCCGCTGTAACAAAACCTCACAAGAAGTAGTGAGAACAATATCATCAACATAAAATAATAAATTATTAGAGTCAAGCACCCCAGTCTTTTAAATAAATAATGATGAAAGTTCAAATCGACAATGAAAAACACAACACACAGTAATATAAGCTTCAAATGACTAAAACCAAGCCGGGAAAAGGCCTGCTTGAGCCCAAAAGATATCTCTTGCAATAAAAAAACATAGTCAGGCCGAGCAGAATCCCGAAACCCTAGAGGCTGATGCATATAAACCGTCTTAGATAAATCACCATGTAAGAAGGCATCCTTGACATCAAGCTGATAAACTGGCCAATGTCAAGAAGTAGCCAAACTGAGAACGGTCCGAATAGTACTCGGTTTGACAACGAGACTAAAAGTCTCATCAACATCAATACCCTCTAACTGCGTACTACCATTCGCTATAAGACGAGCCTTTATAGCGACTAATATTGCCATTTACTAAATACTTATGACGAAACAATCACATACCACGAACATTATTGGCGTCCGTAGGTCAGGGCACAAAAGTCCAAGTTTTATTTTTAATAAGTGCATTATATTTATGTTTCATATCATTTTGCCAATTTAGATCATTAAACGCATCAAGATACGATTTTGGTAAGGGAGAATAGTGGATACATGAAGATTTAGACGCTCAGTAGGGACAGAATGACCCTACACAAAGCGTGTGAAACCATTGGTGAACCGAAACCAGGTTGGGATAACAAAAAGAGGTTAAGCGGCTAGTGTGGCTGGCGAAGGGCTGGCTGGGTTACGGGGAGGGCCGGTTCTGTTTAGGTTGGTTGGTTCGGTTCTACTTGTGTTGGTTGGGCCGACTGGGCGACGGGGCTAGTAAAGATCGGTTGGGTGTGTGTTTGGTAGGCCATAGTACCATCAAAAGGCGTTTGGCGTGGGATTAGTTGCAGTTGGAGATGAACGAATGATGTGGGAGGTGATGTTAGTTGGCTCTTCCAAAAATGCATATGAGGGAGGTAAAGTGGATGTCATAGAGCAAAAAGGAAATACCGTCTCATC
The DNA here is from genome assembly GCA_026074375.1 of Tanacetum coccineum. Taxonomy (NCBI): domain Eukaryota; kingdom Viridiplantae; phylum Streptophyta; class Magnoliopsida; order Asterales; family Asteraceae; genus Tanacetum; species Tanacetum coccineum. The sequence goes on from BQNB010199777.1 coordinate 6,615, forward strand.
AAAGGTAACGTGTCGAGAAATGATAACTTCTAACTTTATTTGCATTTCAAGTCAGACCATCGATACACAGCGATGTTTTAGAGGCATGTCCCAAAAAATGGATGGTGTAGCATGTGGGTTGGAGTTTATGAGTGGTATCAAATGTAGGTAACATAAACACCCAAAACTATGCAAGAGGCTATAATCTGGGTTGGTTTTAAACAAATAGGTATGAGGGATGTCATTATTAATAGCACTCGAGGGTAAAATATTTAACAAGTGTATGGCCATATTTAGTGTTTCTACCCAAAAATTAGGAGGAAGACGAGCTTGTATAAAGTTAAGTGTAGCGAATGAGATTGTTTATGGTTCGTATCATCTGTTCAGACTTACCATTTTGTTAGGAAGTTTTTGAACAAGAGAAGCGAAACTGAATACGATTTGAGGCAAATAACTTATAAAAAGCATGGTTGTCACATTCACCACCATGATCACACTTAATGACTTTGTTTCACACTTTAAATTGAGTGTTAACAAAGTTAAAAAACAACACAAATTTAGACAAGACATTCGATTTATTAACCAACAAATAAACCCAAATATATTGCGAATAATTATCCAAGAACAAAACAAAATATTTAAAATCAGAGAGACTCGTAATTGGGGAAGTCCCTAAATCCGAGTGAACAACGTTTCTAAAACAAGATCTCTTATCCAGTAATTCGAAACTAACAATGAAAGCCTCACGTGTTTGCCAAGCTGACAAGCATGGCAAAGAACGGGAGCTTTCTCTTTAGTACACGAAATGGAGTTACTAGAAAAAAGACGACGTAACACTTCACTTCCTGGATGTTCACGGCGTTGGTGCCATGTATAATGACTAGTGAGAAAAACATGAGGGATAGTGAAAGGTTTCGTGACCGGGTAAAGATCTTCAGTGCTATCACAACGAAGAAGAACCCGACGGGTCATGAAATCCTTAACAAGAAAACCAAAAGCATCAAATTCAACGGTATAGTTATTTATCACGAACAAACTGACGGATAGAAATTAAATTCTTGACAATATTAGGAGTAATAAGAACATTATTTAAATGAAGGGATCGATGAGGTGTAGGTAAAATACTATGGCCAGAGTTGGTAACGGGTATGGGATAACCATCACCAACCGAGACAGATGGATAAATGCACATATTAAGAACATCACTAAGACTATAAATAAAATCATTAAGGTGAATGCTCGCACATGTGTCCATGTTCCAATTACACAAAGTAGGATCGTGAAGCGTCATAGCATTAAACGCATTTGGCAAAAGAATCCCATGTCCTGAGGGATTGTTATATCCCAATTACCCCAAATTACCCGACTGACCCGCCTGACCCGGTTGACCCGTCTGACTCGGCTGACCTGGGTAAGTGATTTGTAAAGGATACTGGACCCGGAGATAGTACTGGTGGGCTGACGAAACCTCGTGGGTTGACTGGGCCGGACTTAATAACATTTTGATTTGGACTGGTGCGGAAGGTAAAGCCTGGTGGGATGTTTAAAACAGTTGCAAAGATGAGGTCTGGTCCATTAGGAATGCATTTAAGGAGCCATAGGTGATGGTATTTCCTTTGGAGTGTAACACAGTAGTAAGGGACCAAGGGGTGTCAATTAACGGGAGTTTGGTGCGAATATATACCTAAGTTTAGCCGAAAGTGTTTGGTGAGTTTAAATTAGCGTTGTCATTTGTTCTTGAGTTTGGATTAGCGCCAAAAGTTCTTGTAGATTAGCAGTGAGTGGCATGATGATATGGTAGGCGTAGGGTTTTGGAGAGTTACTGGTAAAAAAAAAAGTGGGTTATGGCTAAGAGGTTGTAACGTGAATAGTGAAGTGTTGTATGGTTTTGATTTGAGTACGTGTAACAAACACGTAAACAGGAAGCACGAGGAAACATGGACAAATCAAATATCAAACTGGAGAACCAAGAAGATCAACACCTAGATCAAACAAATACATATATCACAACTAGGAGATAACACAAGTCGACTGGAAACGTAGCAATCCAACGGTCGACTTAACCTTGATAAACAGAAGATAACGGGTGGACTGTAAAAAGCAAGGTCCAACGATCGGACCCAACTTATAAACACCAAGTCGACTGAAAAAAGCCAATCACAATGATGACCAAAACAATATAAAATCAATAGGGTTTAGGGTGCGACAGAAATAGAAAAAGAGAATTCAGTGTTAGGGTTTATGGATCGGTATTGGCTGATACCATGTAAGTAGGGAATATTATGTATGTTATTATACATCAAGGATCGGTACATATATAGGTATACAAATACTATGTTAGAACTTGAGCTTGAGCCCAGCAATTTGATTCTATGATGCGGTGCACTTTAATAAAAAGGTCAATAAATTTTTTTACACTAAAAACCGATTTTATTTAACGAACTGTGGAGGGCGCCGCCCCCATACCTTGCATGTACATCTGCCCCTGCTCAGCTATCTTATCCATCATATTTTCGAATGTAATTAAACAATTTAACTAAGTATAAAGTTTACTCATTTTTATAAGCTCGTTTCACTTAGCTTAAGCTTATAAAAACATATAACTTAAAAACCTTCTATAAGCTTGTTTGACAAACAAAACTAATTTTATAACTTATATTATTTTAGAAGTTTAAACAACTATAAGCTCCCATAAGCTTGTTGCCAATCATGTTAGCAAATATCCTATTTCGATATTGGATATTTCTCTATAATTGTGTCCTAACCTATTTAATGCATTAGTATATTTGTACATTATATATTGTTGATTTATATCGGTAATATTAAGAAAATTATATAATATTTAGTTACCATAATGAAACTCTATAGGATGTTGTATCTTGATGGGAGGTCCAATTTTCTCATATAATAATGTCTAGGTAATGTATTATGGTAATGATATCATAATAATAACCTAATTAGGAGTTGATCCCTGCTTGACCTCTCTTATAAATAGAGGATTATTCACCTCATAACAATACATAAAAACATTATGATCCATTACTAAGAAGAGAGGATTAAGTAGTAGATCTCTAACCTACTTGTGTTCTTCGTTCATGATGATCTCATCTCTCGTATCAAGTAAGTTTTAATGTCATGCTTAATATTATTTGATCGTTCATATTATGATTAAATGTTTCTTGGGATAATCAAATCAATATGTGGCATCGAGCTTGGTGGATGGATATCTTAAACTATATTGTGTGCACATGCTATTTCTATGATTTTCAAAATTATAATGTTCATGAAATTATATACATGTGTCACGTTTGTATAACTAATTCATGTCGATTTTGAAAAAGTTAAAATAATTGAAAAGGATAATAAAAGGAACAAAATAAAGAATGACATATCTTTTGCCATCTAAATTCTAAAGTATGATTATCGTATAATTTGACTTTTTATGATTCTTTATTATTTTGCAATGATATACCCTCATTATATTCCTTAGCATACCCTTTGCAATTCCCTTTCTCATTCCTCTATTTTAACCAAGCATGCCCTTAGATTTAATCATAATGTAGAGACATTGTAAGCTCTCTAAGTGTCTATAATTTCTGACACTAATTGGGTTTTCCTTTCTTTTTATTTTATTTTATTAAGTTAAGCTAAAGGGAAAAATAATACTATAATAATATCTCTAACTTATTAATAAGCTTTAAACAAATAACTCGAGAATGTTTTTCTTTTATTAAGAGATGTGACACTTATTTTGTTGCGCTTTAAGCCAATATTAAATTTTAAGGATTGGGCTAAGTTTTCTTATGAATGTAATATATTTGACCATCACGTTTGGTTCAACATAAACAATCTCAATCTTGTCATAATTTATAGATAATTTAATCGAGAGTACTCTACAGTATATTTTAGAAAGAAACATTACATGACTGCTAATTTGTTTATAAGTTTTGAACAATGAGTTTTGTAGTGTTTCTCTTTCATAGTGATTTAATTCATAAAGGGCATTATTTGACATGTTTGTAATATATTTTAACATGTCTTGTGACTACTTGATTGTTAAAACTAGTTAAGTGAATGAACGGTCATACTTATGACTGAATAATTGTCAAAGTTAGTGTTATCCCAATGTATTGCACTTAATCAAAACAACTATCTGAATTAAAGTCATACTAAGTTACGTGTTGGTGTGTTTGAGATTGTGGATTAGCCTTATGGATAATCATAATTTTGACCGCCAAACGGTATTTTGGCAAACTAAATAATTAGTTAGCAAATATTTCTGCCCAACGATGATGTATTTTGCTAATTTATTTTGCATAATTAAATGTAGAAGTTATGAATGGGTTGTTAATGGAACCAAATAGAAGTTAACAATTCCATCAAACTTCTTTTGTGACTCTGATTTTATGGTGTGGTTAGATTCCAATAACTAACATTTGCTCTAT
>BQNB010199778.1:0-11038 GCA_026074375.1 Tanacetum coccineum
CAACCATACCGATCCCCGACACCGGCACCGAAACCATACCAAAACCCATAAACTTTTAGCAATACTCACAAACAAACGCTTTTGACGAATTCCCTTCACAACCAAACGCTTTTCCATTCAATAACCTCAACTACGTCTCACAAACCTAAATGGGTGGTTCATCATCACAACCACATAAGAAACAATCCATGTCTCCCATTCATGCATTTCCATCCGAAGATATGTACTCACTTGAATATTCAGACTATTTTCAACACATCGGTTCTTTTTAACACCCCGCTCGTGAGGACTCTCCCATTGATGTCGCAACCCCACCACCATAGTCAAAGCCGACTAGAGGACGCCAAAAGAGTACGACTCAATACGAGCATGCACCCTGGTAGACTGCATGGACAAACGAGAAAGAAATTGCGTTGTGTAAAGGTTGGGTTCTCATATCTGAAAATAGATCCAAATGTAACGCGATGAAGGACGCTGGATTTTGATCTAAGGTTTAATGGTACTTTGAGTGCAAAACAAAGGCATCCGGTCGTCGAACGTACGATATGATAAACAGGAAATGGAAGACGGCCCGCCCGAACGTGGCTTGGTTTTGTAAAGTGTACGCTAACATCATGCGTTGGGCGCATGAAAGTAGAGCCGGAGATGAAGATTACTACGCAAGGGCACTTCTTGACTATGAAGCTGAACACGGAATGTCGTTTACACTTCATCATTGTTGGGAGGTTTTAAAAGGTAGTCCGAAATGGATGGATACTAAAGGTCCTAATTTTGCCACAAAGCATCAAGCTAGCAAGAGATACAAGACATTTGGGTCTATTTCGTTCAACACAGATTCTGAGGATGCTAGTATTAATCTGAATGTTGATGTTGGCGACGACGAGGAAGATGTGGTGTAGGTTCTTCGACGACTAATTGGCAGGGACAAAGCCAAAGGTTTGAAGAAGAAAGGGTCGAGATCATCAGGATCTTCATCAATTACAAATGACAAAGCATTGGCTTGGTTGATGGTCTCCGAGCTGGCAATGCACAACAAACATGCCATCGAAATAAAGAAAGAAAAACACTTAGCCTTTTTGGAGATCAAAAGGAGGGAAGTAGAATGTCATGAAAGAGAGTTGGCAATGCAGGAATATAGACAACGTCAGGAAGACATAAGGTTCTATATGCAGTGATGTGCCGTTGTGTGGTGTATATTTTTATGATTCAAGTTTTAAATTTATATTTTGCCGACTTAACCAAAAAAACACTTTAACGGGCAGTGTACCCGGTCGGTGGTAGATTCGTGGTAAGTAGGGTATCAAACACTTGAAGCGAGGTTAAATCTCTCAATTTATTTATATCTTGGTTATCTAATCTAAGTTAATTCTAATCTAAGTCAAACCTATGCTAATCCTATGTTAGTTCTAATCCTAATTCTAACAGGTAAAAGGGGGTTTTCAGCCTGAGAGACTGGCACGGGTTTGGTTGGTGACTATAATCAATTCAAGACACTTTAACCCACGTAAGCAAATTAACAGAAGATAAAAGAGTGGTCGAGCCTTATGATAGAAAACTGTATTATCCATCATTAATCCGATTAGAAGTTGGTTGGTTTATTCAGTGAAATGATTACTTATCTCGAAGAGGCATATCATTCTTAGACCTAGGCGGGACTTCATCCTAAGACCTAGACACATTAATTCTATCACAATTAAAGCATCCGCATAAAGCATCCTTATATATTGATTATAATTCATCTAGAGGACGACACCGTGTATGTTGTACGAACCCTAGCTCATAGAGACTTTACCCACTTACTGTTTAACGGTAATTTGTGTTAGGTGGTAGTCCACAATCCAAACTATACAAATGATTAGAACTTATTAGTTAGTACTAAGCCACTACCTTCTACGGTACAACCAGTTTAATCAAGCAAGCAGGACGTTATTAGTGATCCTATTTGTTCCACCTATATGCATTACTATATGGAGAGCTATCCTGGACTCTTAGCCTACGCCCAAACAACACCGAAGTTGCATCGCATTAAATATGTAGAAATAGACCCAGTTGAATGATAGGTCACATACTTAAGCACGTAAACAAGTATCATGTGATAAACATAATCAATAAATCAACGATAAATTAAGCAATCAAGATATAAACAAAACCAAACATTCAGATCTTCATAATAATGGCTAATACCCGAAGGTATTAGCCTTCAAACATCATAATTAATATAAGAGTAATTGCTTAGCCAAGGTAAACTAACCGAGTTAACGAATGATACCAAAAACTGAACGATTACAAAAGTATAAGAAATTACACGTTGTCTCCTATGGATGGGAATGCGTTGCAAGACCTCTTCTACTCTTTTTCTCCTCTGAAAATCGACTTTTGTAGTTTAGGTATCGAGAATATGATTTAGCACACTTAAAACTCATTTTTGAGTTTTGTATTGATAGGGTCTGGAGTCGGTGTCAATACGGCATATCCAATGTATTGGATACGGCGTATTGGAGTTTCTTGGAGTAGGGACCATGTTTGATATCTTTCAGAATATGTTATTCCCATATAGCTTGAATACGGCGTATTGCCTTTCCTGGATACGGCATATTGGACTTGTTTCCTTTGTGGTCTTTGGTGAGTGCAGGCACGGATACGCCGTATCTTCCTTGATGGATACGGCGTATTAGTTGTCAGAATAGTAATCTTCAAAATATCTTCGTTTAAGCTCCAGAATGCGCGCCTTTTGCTAATATTCACCAAGTACTCCGTAATTACTGCAATTCTCAAATATAAACGATTAAGTAACAATTCTTTGCAATAATTATACAAAATGGGTTAATTACATGGGATAAATGATGCTATAAAATAGACGTTATTTGATGTCATCAAATATCCCTCCACTTGAATCCTACTTGTCCTCAAGTAGCCTTTAGAAGTTTATAAAAAATGTATCCCTAAGGATATTTTTTGTTAAAGCATTTATTTGATCTATTACAAGTACACAACCAAACACCTCACGAAATAGGAAGATGAAAACACTCAAATCACTCAACTAATCTATGTGGTAACATGTAACTAATTCGCTCAATTGCTCGATCGTGACGAGTATTCTATCATAAGCTTGGCAAGGATACACATCTCCACCGCTAAAGCTAAGGAGTAACAAGTTTATAAAGGTAAATATGGGTTTGTATGATAAGGCTTAGGGTTGATTACTCTAACTAATCTTTATCGATACCAATATTCTAGGAGGGCGACAAAGACCACACATACACACCCGTAACGACGGGATAGACACATGTGACTGCTCACTCCCACCTCGAACAAGCTAAAGAGTAGGAATAGTAGAGTAATATAGGGTATGGATCCAACAAGGCAGCTGAGACATGCATACATGACCATAACAATGGAATAGACATGCACGCTCGATCACATCCTCATTCACGTAAAACCCATGGTTAATGATTAGGAAAGGGAAATAAATTGTTGTTAAATAAAAATTACGAAACAAATAGATTAAGTCTAAAATACAAGTTGCTAGATACTTTTTCCCGACCGTTACCATGATAAAGACACAACTATTTACAACGTCTTAATCATAGATCAAAAACATCAACCTAAGTTGGCGTTCCCGTAACGGTCAACTTCCCAATTGAAGAACATCTAATAACATACTTGATGAGGGAAAGAGAGGTAGTTTTAGAGAGAGAGAGTGGATGGATGAACACTTTAGAGAGAGAAAGTAAACATGAAGAGAAAATGCATTAATGTGTGTGGAATATGAACAACCAACACCCTTTCCATAGCATGGAAAGGGTATTTATACTTCCTATGGCCGGCTATGGACATTGCTTACATGGGCTTTCCATAGGCCTTGGGCTAACTAGCCTAGTAAGTTTCCAAAAATAACTAAATGAGCTATCTAATGATATCTATGGAAATGACCGACACTTTTGAGTTCCTAACAATCTCCCCCTAAGGGAGGTCACTCCATTTTACAAAAACTTAAAACTAGCATACTATGAAGGTCTTTGTTCTTTTGCTCGCAGACTTCTTTTTCTTTACTTTATCTTGTGAATATGGAGTAGTGATCATTGACTTTAGGCTTGAGCTTGTTCCTTTAGCTTGACTTGTATATGAATAAGTGATCTTGAGCTTCTTGTAATCATCAACCAAGCATAATCTCTTTTCGCCATCTTGTAAACTTTGTCATCTTATGAACTTGTGACTTTTGGACTGACATGCTCATACCTTTCTTGATAAGTTAACTTGAAAAGCTTTAATAATGCATCTTTATTGAGGTTCTTTAACTATAACACTTCATTGCTTCAAATAGGACGTATGGTATCAGAGTAGCGGAAGTCTTGAAACATGTACTTGAGCTTTCATGATGTCTTTATATTTGTCGGTCGGGTATGAGCATGTGGTTATGAATCTTTGAGACAGCTGGAATCAGGTACCTTCACCACCATCTTTAAGTATCATGCATTAAAACAGTTAGCAATAAAGCAGGGGGACGAATATGGCTTTGTCATTCGCCCGTGTTTGGTTGGAGTAACCTTCGAATCCGTGAGGATCGACCTGTGATCAGGTAGATTCAATTTAAGAAGAATCTCCTTGACAGGATTTCCAGCTTGCAGTATTGAATCTTTCTAACACATGTGTATTAGATTCATCGTACTCAGCATGTTCTCATTATCGGAACGTCTCAAAGCAGACATCACGATAAGAGTGAACCAGTGAGTTACTGTCTCACCGATTGAATAGAAAAATCGATTTGAAAATCAATCGACGTGTCACTTGCTAAAGTGGTTTTGTGACACATCGAGAGTGTTAATCATTTCAAAAATTCATCATCAACCGTCAATTCATTTACTGGAACAAGTTTGATTCATTTTAGAATCGCACCATCGTTTCTTTCCAGTTGTCACAAGTTTGATTCATTTGAATCGCACAAGTCACCTACCAAGAGCTTGTTTGATGTTGGCTCAAGCAGGATTTCCATCTTCATTGTGATTACTTGAGTATCACTCTGATGTTCTGGCAAAATCATAAGGATAATGCGTAGGAATCTTATAACAATTTTCTCGTTATTTCAGATTCTGTGAGATAACAAGAATCATTTTAACAAGTGTCCTAAGAATTTTATGGAGATCACTTTTGGCTCTGACTTGATAGTGCATTTGGTTTTCTAGTGATCGAAGGCTGGAGCAAACTACACCTTTTCATACCTACCTAACTCATAGTGAGAAAGTTTATAAAATGCGTGTAATCTCCATGAGAAATGAGACAAGAGTCTATTGAGAGACCTTGAGTGGCTATGGAGGGTTGTGCATTGCATCACTGGGTCCATGATGTCAGTCTTCAATGTTAGCAATCATCTTTGTGATTCTTGATAGCAGATGTATTGACCCGGTTTCTGCCTAAGTGTAAGGAGGGCTTCTTTCTTTTCACCCTTTATCTTAACTTTTCTTTTTAATTCTTCAACCCCTTCAGCGCTTACCGAGACTTCATAACTAGTACCTTGTTGGGTTTGTTCCAGTGCTAGCTCCATCTCAGTCGGCACTTTTCCCTTATTCCCACTTTTACTCCTTTTTTCATACCTAAGGACTGCTACACTATCTAGTGGAATATCCCTGGGTAGATCCCTCCGGTTCTGGCTGGATCATAGGAATGAATACCTAAACTTAACCACCTTATAACTCCAATACAATAAATTAAATGGTCGGTCTTTGGTACTTCCATATTAAATTTTTTCAGCAATCACATAACATTTGCTTCCCCTTTCATATGTGACATCGATTAAATTGAAAGGTTTAGCACATATATGGGTTAGCGTACACTTGAGATCTTAAAAATCACATTATTAGTCATATATTTTAATCATATTTTATCCCCTTACCAAAAATATTAAATTTCTAGATATTTTGGATATAAATTGATTCAAATATAACTGCTTTCGGGGGAAAAATGTCCAATTATAAACAAGCTGCGTTAGGAACATTTTTAATGCTCCCCCTCAAATTATGAGGGTATTATACGGTGTTTGAGTATGTTAATTTGAAAAAATTTGAATTTACTAAGAAATTCTTGAAAATTCAAACTCAGACACTATATATGCCTAATTTTTAAGTTTATACTAAATATTTATATATTCACAAGTATATTATGTACGAGGTTTGACCTGAAAGATGAGAACATCATATGATAAAATTGTGACAACTGAGATTTTAGCAGGTTAGTTAAAGCCTGTATAATTCAGTTTATGTGTGTCATTATGTGTTAATTATGTGTGTTTAATTTATGTCGTGAGATGGAATTACATTGGATTGATGAATCATGGTACTAGTGGAAATGAGATCATTTGAAAACTTTGTGTAGTTTCAAATGTCGTGTGTGTAATTTTCTGTGTACGTACTACGTATATGAAATTCATATTATATTAGTTTCGTAATTTATAGGTTTTAGAATACTTTCTATTTTTAGAAATAGTTAGAAATGAAATTTAGTTTGAAACTAGTCAGAAATTTGAAGGTTAGTAAACAATAAAGCTTTTAAAAAAAATTACTAAATTAAAGTGTTTTTTATGTAAATAATAATAAAAACTAAATATAAAAATATATGGGGTTTTTGTTCGACCGGCATATGGGGAAAAGAAGAGGGGGATAACAAGTTTTAGTCAAATCTAAGATTAATTTGGCACATTAATCCTTAACACTATAAATACAAATCATAACCTAAATAAAAATCATTCTTTTTGTCTCTCCCTCTCCCTTGGCCAGCGATCAACACAGAATAAAAGTGGAAACCCCAAAAATTTTAGGGTTTTGATTTCTAAGCTTTAAGGTATCGATTTTTTAAACCTTTTTTAATTCAATTAAGTTTTAATTGCGTAACAATCATTAAGGATGGATTAGGGTTTATATAGAATCTGTAAAATTAGGGTTTTGAATCTTAAAAATGTATTTTTGTATGATTATTATGTTAGATAAGCATGCGTAATTAGGGCTTTAGGGTTTGTAAATTCAGAGTTTAAAAGCTGGCAGTTTTGAAGGGTCATCTTGCGAGAGTCATAACTCGGTCATACGAATAGATTTTATTGATGTTTTAAGCCTAAAATTAACTACAGAGAGTCTACTTTCTAACCCCATATGTTTCATGAATTAAAAGTTAGTAGAAGTTAGTTAAATAAATTAAACAAGATTCATTGTCAAAACTGAGTTTGAGGGGCAGATTCTGAGTTGTGTTTATTAAGTCAAAAACAATATCAAAACATCTTTTTAATTGATGGACTTGCTACTGTAGGATGTTCATGATGTATATGATTTTTTGGAATTTTTGTAGAATTTTTATAAGTGTTTAAATAGGTCTGCTTAAGCTAAACTTTTTAAAGGTCAAATCAAATCATGTTCTGGACACTTTGTGATGTTGAATTTTTATAAAATGGTTAAACTCACTATTATTTTTATCCAAAAATCATAGAAGCTCACAACTCATTGGGGAGCCATGGAATATAAGGAGAAGAACCAATTAGGTGTTTAAGTATTTTATTTAGAGTCACCTTGTGACTATAAAAACTGAGTAAAAAACAGAAAGTTGAGAAGTAAAGATTGTAAGAAAACTTGAGGGATATATAGAAGAGTTAATTAAGATAGGATATAGAGTATCCATCGTTGTGAATTGTTACATCAACTTTAGGTGATGATGCCCTAATCGATGTAACATATGTTTGTATATTATTTAGATTCTTTACAAGATTAATTGAAGAGTTTGGATTGCTTGCATCAAGGTGAGTTTTACAGTCCCACTTTTTACTTATATTTTAGGATGGAAATGATGCAAAACTGTTTTTGAATTATGAACCGTGGTATGTGTTTTTAAGTGTCAAACTATATGATTGCTATGTGATATGAATTGTGGTAAGGTATGCGTATGTGAAGATGGCATTGACCTAGTTTATGAATTGTAGAAGGGTAAGGTATTATGATGACAAATCTAGTGTGTAACCCGAGTAGACTTAGCTAGTCAAGTGGGTTAGTCTTGCGCAAAGACAGAAGAGAGGGATTATTAGGACGGCGGGGTACGATCCACCCCAGTTATTTGTGAATTGATTTTTGTGATAGAATAGCCATGCATATATGTTCGTAAATGTTGTTTTTTGTTTATCGCGGTGTCATATATGAGTCTTAAACCTGTAACTCCCACCAACAATTATGTTGACATTTTAATCATCATTTTCAGGTGAGCAAAACGTGTGAAGAGTTAGGAAGAAGAGTTAGCTGGACCATAGGCTTGCATGCGGAGTCTATGACTTATCTGTTTTAGTTTTCAATTGAACTTGTTATGTTTTGTTCTTCATGCATTATATGTTGGATTTTAATTTTTGGGAGTTGTCATAACACGCTTCGAATCTTGAAGTTTATTGAATGTCATTTTTAGTTTTCTCTATTTTGATGCCTTATGTTGACATTGATGCTTAATTATCATGCCTTTTGCGATTCTGCCTTGGCGGGTGTTGACAGATTGGTAATTGCAAAGCACTAACAACCTCAACAATGGCAATGGTAATGGAAATGGTGGAGGAAACAATGGTTGCACCTATAAAGGATTTGTGGTGTGTGCACCTCGAGACTTTGATGGAACTGGTGGTGCGGTGGCGTTGACTAGATGGATTGAAAAGATGGAATATGTGATAGATAATAGCGGATGTTTGGCTAATCAAAGGGTGAAGTATGTCGCGAGTTCGTTCATTGGCAAAGCTTTGACTTGGTGGAATACTCAAGTCTAAGAAAGAGGTCAAGATGCTACAAATGCAATGGCGTAGAATGACTTCAAGGCATTGCTAACGACAGAGTTTTATCCAAGCAATGAGATTGAGAAGTTAGAAGGCGAGTTCTGGAATCATTTAATGGTTTGTGCTGATCATGCTGGATACACTGATCGATTTCATGAGTTGGCAAAGTTGGTTCCACATTTGGTAACTCTTGAGGCGAAGCGTGTCACAAGGTACATTAATGGGTTGCCATCTCAGATTCGTGGAATGCTTTGAGCCACTCAACCTACTACTATTCAAGCTGCTATTCTTACTGCTGGGATACTAACTGATGAGGTAGTCTGCAGTGGTACTTTGGCTAAGGCTGGTGAGAAACGGAAAGAAAGAGATGAGGCGAGTAAGTCAGAAAGTGTTGGAAAAGACGAAAAGAAAGCTAAAGGGGGACAAGGGTTTGTAGCAGTAGTTCCTCCTAGAAGAGAAAATGGAAATTTTCCAAAGTGCGCTAGGTGTAAGGGTTTTCATGCTAAAAAAGGACCATGCATAGTGTGCTACAACTGCCAAAGGCCGGGTCACATGGCCAGAGACTGTAGAACACCGGTTAGGCAAGCAGAGCCGATACGAGCAATTAGGACAAGAGATGGGCAGAGAGCTTGGTATGAGTGTGGAAGTTTGGATCACTTACGTCTAAATTGTCCTAAGTGGAACCGAGGACGTAATCAACCTAGAAATCAGCTAGCGTTGGAAGGGAATAGGAACACCCGAGACAATAAGAACCGAGCTAGGGGAAGGGATTTCAATGTGAATGTTGTTGATACTCTTTAGGATCCTAATGTAGTGACGGGTACGTATTCCTTAAACAATCTCTATGCTACTGTGCTTTTTGATTGTGGTGCTGATTTTAGTTTTATATCTACTAAATTTGCTCCCCTATTATATGAGAAACCTAGTAATGCAAACCCTGGGTATGTGATAGAGGTAGCTAATGGTAAGAAGGAAGAAGTTGATAGAATTTTCTGTGGCTGTAGACTAGAGCTAGGAGATTCTATATTCCCTATAGACTTGATACCATTAGGACAAGGAAGTTTTGATGTGATAGTAGGAATGGATTGGTTGTCAAACCAAAAGGCTGTGATCGTGTGTCACGAGAAAATAGTTAGGATACCTGTAGAAGAAGGTAAGGTACTCTGCGTTCAAGGAGAACGTAATGTAAGGAAGACAAAGACGTTAATGAGCACAAAGGCGAATGAACCGACGTTAAGCGATATTCCTATCGTACGTGATTTTGAGGACGTATTTCCAGATGACCTGTCAGGATTACCGCCACAACGACAAGTAGAGTTTCGTATAGATTTAATTCCTGGAGCGACGCCTGTAGCAAATTCGCCATATTGACTAGCACCTTCGGAGATGCAAAAACTGTTAGAGCAACTTCAAGAGTTGCAAGACAAGGGATTTATTCGGCCAAGTCACTCACCATGGGGAGCGCCAGTTTTGTTTGTCAAAAAGAAAGATGGATCATTTCGCATGTGCATAGACTATCATGAACTGAACAAGTTGATCATCAAGAATCGTTATCCGCTCCCTAGGATTGACGATTTGTTTGACCAACTTCAAGGAGCGCGCTACTTCTCTAAGATAGACCTTCGATCTGGTTGTCATCAACTGAGAGTGCATGATGATGATATCTCGAAGACCGCGTTCAGAACACGGTATGGGCATTTTGAGTTTACGATTATGCCATTTGGATTAACAAATGCACTCGCAGTTTTCATAGACTTAATGAACTGAGTATGTAAACCATACCTGGATAAGTTTGTCATAGTGTTTATTGATGATATCTTGATATACTCAAAGATTAAGGAGGATCATGAAAATAATTTAAGATTGATGTTGGATTTGCTAAGGAAGGAGAAGCTGTATGCGAAGTTCTCTAAGTGCGAGTTCTGGTTACAAGAGGTACATTTTCTTAGACACGTGGTAAATCATGACGGTATTCACATGGACCCAAGTAAGACTGAGGCAGTGAAAAGTTGGAAAGCCCCTACGACACCATCTTAAGTAAGATCATTTCTGGGATTGGCTAGATATTATAGACGTTTCATCGAGAATTTCTCCAAGATTGTTAAACCTCTTACTTCGCTGACTCAGAAGAATCAGAAGCATAAATGGGGTGAGAAGCAAGAGGAAGCTTTTCAAACATTGAAGGACAATTTATGTAATGCACCAATATTGTCGTTACCGGATGGGGTAGAAGATTTTATGGTTTATTGTGATGCG
>BQNB010199779.1:0-11038 GCA_026074375.1 Tanacetum coccineum
GGGTAAATGGGGTGAACAGTAAATGTTACAAGGTTTATTAACTAACCGGGTTGGTCGGGTTAAGGGTTCGGGTTAATTGTGGGTAATTGGGTTGGGGGTTTGATTATGATTGGTTGGGAGGGGATCCATGGGTTTATTTGACCCGCGCTTTTTGACCCGCGCCCTTTTATATCTTTGGGGAAATTACATTTCCGGCCCTTGTGTTTGGCAAGCACAATATCAAGATATAAACAACTTCCATAAATTGCAAAGTTAACCCTCGAATTTATAAAACAAATGGAATTGGGTTTGGTTGACTGTGGTTTAGCTGTAGTTGACTGTAGAAGGCTGAGGCATGATCTCTCTGGCTTCGGCTTTGATTTCTTTAGCTTCTTGATCACTCATCCGTTCTCGTGTCCGTCTTTGCCCGTTTTTTACTATTTTCTTGTAATATTTGACATATCCATACCTGCATACATTAAACTCAGATACAAGCACATTTTTGCCATTTTTGATCCGTTTTGGGTTGAATTGGGCCTTTTTAAGCATAAATAGATATGTGTATTCTATACTTATCAAGGTCCCATATGTTTTAAAAGTCATAAACATTTCAAGTACATATTTAATTAAACAAAAGCTTCATAATACCAAAAGATGACTTAAGTTTTTAAAGATAATAAAAGTTGCATTAATATAAGATAACACAGAATCCGCTTCATTGAAAACCGCCATGGTCCCTTCCAATCTTCATACTAGGACCTGAAAAAAACATGCTAAAAAGTCAACACAAAGGTTGAGTGAAATCAAAGGTTTATATCGGTAAAAAGGTGGACCACAAGATTGAAGGTAAAAGTAGACACTTAAAACACATTCATAGTCCAAAACTTTATTATTGCACTAAGCTCAAACCCCATAAGCCTAACTAGATTTGTGCCCCAATCAGAAATATAAGATGCTTGCTCAACAACCTAACCACCCTCAATGTTAAATGCCCTTGATCACACTAAGTGACCCAAGGAAAGGTGGGGATTGTCAGTCTCAATAGATCTATCCATAACACTCGCGCTTACTACAATAGCAATTAACGGTTCATGATAAATAGGGACTTCAAACGGCAATAAGGTAACTTAGCAATAAATTCTGCAAAATCTGGAAAAGCATACACATTGAAACACTTAGAAAAACACTTGTGTCCAAAGTAAAACAAGCATGTAAATCTCCCCTTAGATTATTTGTAAAAACAATCACGTAGTAAATAAGGGGGGCTATGAACTCACCTCGAGTGAATGGTAATCAACAAGTATTTACAATAGAAAAAATTGTCACGAAGGAACCCGAAGGCAACCTAATCCAATATAGGTCGAATAAGTACTAAACACTTTGATTATTTATAGGTCATATAGCTCATCATACTATCGTTCGGGCTATCATAATTAAGAGGTCATGTAGTGACGTATGAGGAGCTATGACACTTTAATAAAATCCACCAACTCGTCTATACCCACCCTCCGAAGAGGCTTCATTAAGAAACTTCCCTAGTAATATATACTTTGATTAACTAATACCACATATAATTCTATATAGCTACATCACCATCTAATCGTTTTAGTGAAATTATATTTATAAAGTAAAAACGTTTATAAGTATACTTTAGTAAAACTGGCGTAACTTTCTCATTTTTAGTCCGTTTCTTTCGTTTCCTACGTCCACGCCTTCGTATTAAGACGAGTTATCAAAATATAACATTTTCAAAATTTGAGTTTTTTTCTGATACTAGTGATTTTAACTGTTCCATTAAATTGTTATATTTTTATTTTTATAGATTTAGTTATCGTAAATCTCGTAAATGTCGTAACTTATTCGTTTTAACTATGTTTTTAGCGATTCTTTCGAGTACGTTCTCATATTTAAATGTTTTATCATATTAAGATGTTTTTAAAAATATAAGTTTCCTGTGGTGAATAGTAATTTTATAAAAATAAGTTTTATAAAAGTAGATATATTTTAACGTAAACATGAAATCTCGTATCTTTTTTCGTTATAAATCGTTTTTTTGAGTTTCTTACTATTTTGGAATCGTCATGAGATGTAGTATTTTATAATAATGAAAACCATACTGTTTGGATTTCGAATTCAAACAAACCCTTGTGTATCTTTTATATAATTAATTGTATACTTGTTATATATATATTTTTCAATAATTTAAAATACCACAATTCCTTTATAACTCTTAATATACTTGTGTCATATATATTATATAGTCCAAGATCCATAATTTGTCCATTAGTCCAAGATCACAAGTTCATAACTTCACATAAAATCATAACTTTCCTTACTTAACTTTTAATCACTAGTTTATACTTAAACATTTTCCACTTAAACCAACATGTTAACATACTTATAATCTCATTATTCCATGATATTACCAATCACATCTCATATGAAAAAGTGTACAAAATCATAATCACAAGTAAGTTATCCATTTAACATGTTTAAAACCCTAAATGGTGATTTAGTTATATAGAACATGTAAACACATAAAAATGATAAAAGTAAAGACATAAAGGTTTATAGATAACCTTAATGAGATGTAGTGTGATGAACCAAAGTATCTAAACCCTTGTTTAGATATAAAACCAAAGCTTGCACTCTTGAAACCCTAGTTTTCTAATGAAAACCCTAATCTTGCTTAATCCTTTTAAATGGTTAACCAATGCTTCAAATCACCTTGAGGTATCTTAGATATGTTGTAGGAATGTGTGTAAATGTTTGTAGAAAATTTTGTATGGATTGAGTATGGTCTTTGTGGTATGCCGTGAGCTAGAGAGGAGAGAAAAGGAGAGGTTTTGATCTTTTTTTATTAAGTGTCAAGTGTATGTATGTGTTCTTCTCTACATACTTGTATTATATAAGTATTAGCTAGTCAAAAGATGCAATAGTGGTCTTGGGAACAAGATGAGGGAAACATGGAAGCCTTATGGTCTTGATTGGAAAAGTATGGAACATGCCATGGTTTTAAGGAAGCTTGTCTAATATCTAGATATTTTCTTGCTTTCTATCTATATGTATTTCGTGTATATATGTATGTAAGTAATATATTGTGTAAATTTTTGGGTATTGGGTACACTTGTGGGTATTTGTTGAAGCGTAGATTAATGTTGGTGGTTCCGGGTATACTTAGACGTAATTTATCGCGAAACATAATTATTTTACGTAACCAATAAAAATTAAATATATAAAGTTGATTAATACTTTTGTAAAAATAATATATTGCTTGCTTGACGAAAACTTTAATTCGTTTGGTGTCCGTTTACGCTAATTGATAATTTATAGGTTACGCGATTTAACTATATAATAAGAATTAAAAGTAAACGCGTACGAGAAAAAAAATAATTAGTAAAATAGATGACGTCGTAAATGACCTAAAAATACGGAATGTTACACCATATGGAAAAACTTTGGTTATCGTGAAAAGGCCGGACCATAAGGTTTTAAGCTTTCCCGAGAATATCTTTAGACGAGAGTTAAAAAGCAAGACTTGATCACCAACATTGAAAATGCGGTTTTTGATCTTTGAGTCGTGAAGCTTCTTTGTCCTCTCCTTATAAACAAAGAATTCTCGTATGCTTGATCACGAAGATCATTAAGTTCATTAAGTTGCAGCTTACGGTGATCGCCCGCGGTTTGAAGATCGAAATTAGCATGTTTTAATGCCCAATACGCTCTATGCTCTAATTCGATAGGTAGATGACACGACTTTCCATACACGAGCTTGTAATGTGTGCAACCAATTGGTGTCTTATAAGCGGTACGGAATGCCCATAGAGCGTCATTAAGCCTATCGGACCACGAGGCACGGTTTTCTCCAACTGTCCTTTCTAAAATACGATTTATACCACGATTCGACACCTCGACTTGACCACTCGTTTGAGGGTGGTAAGCGGTAGCAAGACGGTGAGTGACCCCATACTTAGACATTACTTTAGCAAATTTGTTTTTACAGAAATGGGTCCCATGATCGCTTATAATAGCTCTCGGTGTACCGAATCGGGCAAAAAGAGATTTCAAAAACTTAACTACAACTCTAGCATCGTTAGTCGGGAGCGCCTTGGCTTCAACCCATTTGGATAGGTAATCGACGGCTACGAGTATGTATGTATTTCCTCCAGATGACGGAAATGGTCTCATAAAGTCTATGCCCTAGACATCAAAGATTTCACACACTTGGATAGAAGTTTGTGGCATCTCATCACGTTGTGAAATTTTTCCCTGACGCTGGCATGAGTCATAGTTTTTGACTAACTCATGGGCATCTTTGTAGATTGTGGGCCAATAAAATCCTGAGTCAAAAACCTTTTTGGCGGTGTAGTTGGCACCGTAATGTCCCCCGGTGGGTCCACTATGGCAAGCTGTGAGGATGTCGACAGCTTCTTGGCCTGAATAACATCGCTGGATCACTTGATCCGCACAGGTTTTGAATAGAAAAGGGTCATCCCAAAAATAGTGTTTGACATCTTTGAAAAAAAAAAATTCTGTTGAGCTGACATTCCTTTGACAATGAAATTCCCCGCATGGTAATTTGCATAATCGGCAAACCACGGGGTACTTAGGTCACCACGAGAAGTCACCATATTAAGTGTCTCGAGAGGAAAATTTTCGTTAATTTCCTTTGGACCGAAAACATTTTCATACGGGTTTTCCAATCGGGACAAATGATCGGCTGTGTAGTTCTCAGCTCCCTTTGTATCAATTACTTTAAAATCGAATTTCTGAAGGAGTAGAACCCATCTTAGCAATCTTGCTTTGGCATCTTTCTTAGCAAATAGGTACTTAAGGGCGGAATGGTCCGTATACACTATGCTTTTATTCATGATGAGGTATGACCGGAATTTTTCGAAAGCGTACACCACAGCTAACATTTCCTTTTCTGTTGTGGTGTAGTTCGATTCCGCCTCGGTCATTGTTTTGCTTGCATAATGTATAGGCCTAAAGTGTTTCTCAATTCGTTGCCCCAGAACCGCACCTATGGCATAATCGCTAGCATCGCACATAAGCTCAAAGGGCTGGTCCCAGTTTGGGGCAATCAGAATTGGAGCTTCGGTTAATTTCTTCTTTAAGGTCTGAAAAGCTTGAATGCATTCCTCTGAGAAAATAAAAGGAGTGTTTTTCTCAAGGAGATGTGTCATGGGTCGAGAAATTTTTGAAAAGTCCTTGATGAATCTACGGTAAAAACCTGCATGTCCGAGAAAACTCCTAATACCCTTGACGGTAGTTGGGTGAGGTAATTTAGCAATGACGTCTATTTTGGCTTTGTCGACTTCGATTCCTTTCTTTGAAATTTTATGTCCAAGTACGATGCCTTCTTTCACCATAAAATGGCTTTTTTCCCAATTTAGAGCTAAATTAGTGTCTTCACACCGTTTAAGCATTCTCTCTAAATTGGAAAGGCATGTTGAGAAAGAATTTCTGAAAACTGAAAAGTCATCCATGAAAACTTCCATTGTCTTTTCAATCATATCATGGAAAATAGCCATCATACACCTCTGGAACGTGCCCGGTGCATTGCATAAGCCAAAAGGCATGCGGCGATAAGCAAACGTTCCGTATGGGCAGGTGAATATTGTTTTTTCCTGATCTTTCGGATCGATTGGTATTTGAAAATAACCCGAGAAACCATCAAGGAAACAATAGTATTCATTTCCTGTAAGTCTTTCAAGCATTTGATCCATAAACGGCAAAGGGAAGTGGTCTTTCCGGGTGGCTTCGTTCAACTTACGATAATCAATACAAACTCTCCATCCCGTTACAAGTCTAGTTGGTACTAACTCATTTTCATCATTGGTCACTACGGTCATCCCTCCTTTCTTTGGCACACAGTGCACTGGGCTCACCCAAGGACTATCCGAGATTGGGTAGATCAATCCAGCGTCAAGAAGTTTTTCAACCTCTTTTTTAATGACATCATAGATCTTTGGATTAACCCTTCTCTGATGTTGGACCACTGGTTCATAATCCTCTTCCATTAGAATTTTATGAGAATAAAATTCTGGGTTAATACCCTTTATGTCAGAAAGTTTCCAAGCAATTGCTTGCTTTCGGGACTTTAGAACCTTTATGAGAGCGGTCTTTTCATCGACACTCAAATCTTTGGCAATTATGACCGGCAACTTGTTGTTGTCTTCCAAAAATGCATATTCGAGATGAGGCGGTAAGTCCTTAAGTTCAACCTCGGGAGGTTCATCAATTGAAGATTTGGCAGTTTTAGCTTCACACAGTTTAAGTTCCTTTCTAATTTCTGGCAAATTTAATTTCCTTCTTTCGGGAGGTGTGCAAGGATCACTATTAAGGAGTGCTTCGAGAATAAGAATGTCCCCCTCTGGGTCATAATAGGATTCATCAACTTCCGGTGAAGTTGGATCGTCGGCTAGAGCAAGAAAAGCATCAGCTTCTTCGAGAAGTAGAAAATCACTATCCCCGAAAGGAGTGAGAGTCAGAGAAGAATTTGAAACTATCGGGTCATATCCGGGAGTGGGATTGCCACTTGTAATCACGTCGGAAAATCCTAGAACTTCCTGAGAATACTCCTCACAAGCTAATTCAACAACTTCGATTCGGTTTGCCGTCATATCATTATAATTAACCGAGTATCTCGAAGTTTGATCAAGATTGTAAGTAATGGCCTCATTGTCTACTCGAAGGGTTAATTCACCTTCGTACACGTCTATCAAAGCACGACCGGTCTTAAGAAAACACCTCCCGAGAATTAGAGGTACTCGAGGGTCTGGTTTAAAATCTACGACCACGAAGTCGGCTGGAAACTGGAATACACCAACTTTAACATTGACATCTTTAGCAATACCGATCGGAGTCGTAGAGATTGAACATCCCTATTTCTAGTGTCATGCACGTTGGAGTCAGGTTTGGAAGGTTAAGCTTTTTCCACATGGAAAATGGCATGAGATTTATGCTTGCGCCAAGATCGGCCAAGGCTAAGCACTCATCCATTCCGGGAAATTTACATGGAATAAGGAATCTGTCGGGGTCACCAAGTTTTTCGGGTAACTTGTTAAGTATGACCGCCGAGCAATGTTCCGTATCAAGACGGGGTTCTATCCATCTCATTATGTTTTTCTTTATTTTTGATTAAGGCTTTAAGAGTTGAAGCAAATTTGGGCATTAGAGTCAAAGCATCCACGAAGCTAATTTCGAAACTCATATCTTTAAAGATTTCGTAGAATTTCTCTTTGTGTTCGTTAGCATTTTCACGGTGCTTCTCATCATTTTGCCTTGAAGGATAAGGAATCGATGGTTTCGGGTTAGGCATCGGCGCACTAACGGGAGCATCAACTGGCTCAGAAACTGGATTTTGGTTTTCAACTGGGACAACCGGAGGTTGGACGTCTTTGGTAATTTCGTTATTAGTAGGAAAAACCGTGTCCTTTGTCACCTCGGTTCTACGTTCCACTACTTTAGGAGAAGAAGTAGGAATTGTAGGTCCTTGATAAGCAACACCGCTTCGGGTAGTAATACCCTTCAAGTCTTCCTTCGGGTTAGTAACGGTGTTACTTGGAAGAGAACCTGAACTCGAAGTTGAAGCGGTATTGGAATTTACGAACTTAGAAAGCATCTCCGTTAAATTTTTCATTTGGTTTTGTAAACCTTGGCCTTGATTTTGCATATTCCTTAATATTGCATCATTAGCCTTGACATAATTCTCAAAATCGGTCTTTGAAACACCTTGCATTTGCAGGGCGGGAGCTTGATAAGGGTGAGCTTGGTAAACCGCGGTTGACAATCGTAAGTTTGATAAACTTGTCCTTTGGTAGAGTTATTTCCAACGCTTTTGATTGAAACTGGTTCCCTGATTTTGGTTGAAATTATTTCCTTGATTTTGATTGAAACGATTTTGATTGTTTTGAATCGGAGGAACACCAGGAGGTCGGATTTGGTTTGCAACCATCAGAGGTCTATAATTGGTATTTCTTTGATTGAAATTAGCTGCAGCAGCTTGTGAAACGTACTCTTGAATGTTGTCTCGATAAACATTGCCATCGGTGGCGGGACAATTTCTATAAGAATGAGCACCTCCACAAGTTACACAACTCTGCTCCACCGCTTTTACGGTTATGGGAGCTTGGGCTTTTTGCTTGTCGATAAGCATAGTCTTCATCATATTCTTAAGTTCAGAAACTTCGATTGTAAGAGCAACAACATCGGGTGAAATACCGGGGGTAGATGAGCTCGAACTCACTTTGGCAACAACTGCCTTGTTTCGTGAATTACAAACTTTGGATTTACTCTCGATAATTCTCAAGTATTCGCGAGGAATCTTATCCAAAAAGTTTCCACCCGCAGCGGAATTCAACGAATCTTGATCATTAGCATTTAAGGAATTGTAAAACGTATCTAATTGATGTAATTCTGAAAATCCGTGATGTGGGCATGCTCGAAGAAGATCATTAAATCGATCCCAAGCCTCGCAAAATGACTCGTCAAATCTTTGTTGAAATCTCGTGATTTCGTTTCGAAGATTTGTCGTTTTCGAAGGAGGAAAGAATTGATTAATGAATTTTGAAACAAGATCATCCCATGTCAAAATTGATCGAGGAGGTTCTTTCTCTAGCCAAATCCGGGCTGAACCTTCGAGAGAAAATGGGAAAAGCATAAGCTTAATTGACGTGCTCGGGACGTCCGGGAATCTCATCGTTGAGGTGATCTTGTTGAAATAACGGATGTGAGCATGTGGATCCTCTTTATCATGTCCGAAAAACTGCTTGTTTTGAACAAGATTGATCAAACCATGCTTTAACTCAAAATTAGCATTGATTTCGAGAATTACGATTGCATCCTCGTACCCCTCGGTGGGTGCTTGGAGCAATTCCGCCATAGTTCGGTTATCAGCCATTGGAACTAGGGGAGGATTATCAAAAGGTTCTTCTAAATTAAACAGTTCTACAAGAGTCGGTGGAGCTTGTTGTTGACGGTTACGGTTACGGTTGCGGGTTTGAGAACGAGTACGCATGCACAAAATAGAAAAAGAAAATTTATACTAATTTTTTTTTAGATTTTTCAATTTATTAACAATCTATTTTAACGGATAACGAGAAGACAACTTAAACCAAATAATCAAATTTACTTCACGGTAGCTCTTAAAATTTTTACTTTTTAAGGTGAGCCGTTCCTCGTAAATGACACAAATGGCAAGTTTTTAAATCTTTGGTTTGGGAACTTATTGATGGATAATACCTCAATGGAAGGTATTATTTGTTGGTGTTCTTTTACCAACTTTGTTTATTTTTTTTTTTATGGACAATTTTTTTATATTTTTTTGATTTTTTTTATATGATAATTATACTAATAAAAGAAAAGAAAAATATTTTTTACTTTTTACTTTTTTTTTTATTTTTATAAAAACGTAACTTTCGAAAACGAAAGGTTCTTCAAATCACGATCGACAAATCCAATAGAAGGAATCTTAATCACAGATCCCCGGCAGCGGAGCCAAAAATTGATTGTAGGAATCTATACACGTATAATGATCTTGAGGACAAAGGAAGAAAGGAAAATTCTCACAAATATATAATACTACGTATATTTACCGGGAAGTATGATTCCCGGGTCGTTATTTCCCCAACGATTTATGAAATTGAAACCAAGTTTAAATTTGGACAATGATTTGAATGGAATCGAAGATTGATTTGATTATCTATTTCTATGAATTAAAAAAAACAATTAAAATAAGCAAACTATAATAATTAAGCACGACAACTAATAACGGGTTTTAAGCCTATGAATGCAAATTTAATTTCTAAACCTAAATTAAGATAAAAACAAATTTAAAGAAAAATAAAATTATTATTTTTTATTATTTTTGAATTTTTATTGAATCAAAAGCTATTTTAATGATTAAAAATCCTAGAAAATAACAAATTAATTCGTAAAAATTCTAAAAAAATGATTTTAAACTTTAGAAAAATCTAAGAAATGATAAAAACTCAGAAAACTATTTTTAACTATTTTTTATAATAAAATCCTATTTTATAAAATGAAATTAAAAACTTAAAAATGAAATTAAAAATCTAAAAATGACAAGAATGATTTTAATGCATGTAAACCTTAAAGTAATTATTCTAAATCTAAAAATTATTTTTTGTATTTTAAAAAATTATTTTTCTATTTTTTATTGATTTTTGAAATTTTTAAACTAAGAAAAATGATAAAAAATTAAACTATTAATGCGAAAAATCCAGAAAAATCACAAAAAGTGCTAAATGATGTAAGGAATAAGAGAAAAATAAAAGCAAACACCCAACTTAACTAATAAGCTGGGAAATGGCCTCAATAAGCTACGGTTTATTTTAGAAGCTAAAAACTAAAATGTGTATAAGACTTTAATGAAAGGAAAAGAGAATGGATGAGCTAATGAAGCAAAACGGTAAGACTATGTGTGTGTGAGGGCAATGTCGTCGGTTCGAGTCCTAGGCCTAGCTTTTTGCAAAAAAAAAATTTTTTTGAAAAAGTTAAAAAAAAAACAAAAATGAAGATAAGCTATAAACTAATAACTTTTCTAAAAGCAACTTTTTTCAAACACAGAAATAAGCCAAAAAATAGCTTATTAACTTGACAGGACACTAAACTTATATTTTTCTTACTTTTTCAAAACTTAAGTACTCAAAAAGCTAATTAAGCTAAATAATAAGCTACTATGAACCTAAGTCTAACCTAATAAGCAAATGTGAATAGATATAAGCTAAAAAGAAAAGGACTTAATCTGAATTTACAGATAAGCTCTTAAGCACTAACTGAAAATCAAACAGTCCCTGGAAAGACCTTTGAGCTTATTTTTCAATAAGCTAATAGATCCTTATGGACTATTAGCTTATACAAACTTAAACTACAACTAACAAACTTCTAAAAACTACTTTTGAATTTTATTTTGAAATCAAATTGCTTAATGAAAAAGATGACTGAAAATGACTTAATTGACAGCTTAAAACAGATAATCAAATGAACTTATTTTTAAAAACTAAGTGCAAACTCATTAAATATGTCCTAAAAT